>JAODAL010023138.1:0-63285 GCA_025379985.1 Phyllomedusa bahiana
TCCCAAACCCCCCGTTAGTCTGCTCCCCTAGAACTAGCACCTCCAGCTCCCCCATTTTGCTTGTTGACTCCCATTTGTGAACAGTCACAATAGTCCAGTTTTACACTTTCATTAGATGGCATGGAATAGTATATAACACGTTCATTAGATGTCATGAGATCTTATGACCTTAACCACTCAGTAGACAGCATGGGATTACACATTACCTGTTCAGTAGACATCATGGGATTATACAATACCCGTTTGGTAGACAGCATGGAATTATACATTACTCCTTCAGTAGACGGCATGGGATTATACAGTATACCTTCAATTGACAGCATGGGATTATATATTACAACTTCAGTAGACGGCATGAAATTATACATTTCACCTTCAGTAGATGGCATGGGATTATACATTACACCTTCAGTAGATGGCATGGGATTATATATTACACCTTCATTAGATAGCATGGGATTACATGAAATATTGTGGGCACCTATATCCTCAATGCTGGTTTCCAACACATGGATCTCTTTATCCACTGGTCTGGTCCACCTCTCTTCTCCATCCACTGATATAGTCTGCCCCCTCTCTAACCTATCTGCCCCTGAATTTTCTAGCTTGTCCTCCCTCCTCATCCCTAGTTTAAATACTCCCGCCCTCTTCTAGAATTCTCTCCCCCAGAACAGCAGACCACCTTCCATTCAGGTGCAATTTATATGTAGAAAACAGATTGTATCCACATAAAAAATCATCCCAGTGCTCTATGAACCCAAAACCTTCTGTCCTACACCAAGACTTCAGCCATGCATTTAACTCCCTGAGCTCTTGCTGTCTTTCCTGTGTAGCACTTGGTATAGGAAGTATTCCAGAGCCTAGTTTTTTATTCTTTATGTTCCTTCACCTACTATGTATTCTGTCATTGGTCTCAACATGGACCATGACAGCTGGTTCATCTCCAACCCCTACCAGTAATTTATCCACCTGATCCACCACATGCCAAACCCTCATACCCAGGGAGACAGCAAACCATTCAGTTGAGGTGGTACTGGCAACAAATTATTCTATCCGTCTTCCTGATTATAGAAACCCCTATAACTACTGTCTTTTCCTACGTGCATTTCCATCCCCCAACTACTAGAGAAAAGGCATCTAAAATTTACAACATGTTTTGTGTCATAGTCCAGAAAACATGAAGGTATTGAAATGATTGTAGTAAGCAGACAAACTATGGCCGATTCCGATGCTGAATCAGGGCGTACAAATAAACCGAACAAACCTCTTATTAATATTGAAAACTGAAGAAAGAGTCTTAATTTAGCCTTCTTTATGCCATTTAACATGTGATAAAAAACATGATTAACAAGATGAATAATACCTTAGACATATTAAGATCTAAAATATAAAGTCTGTGTTTGAAAAACAAAATAATGTAATTCTAGATTTAAGTTAAGTTGGTCAATACTTACATGGTTTTCCTACACGTCACAGAAGAATACCTAATAGATGCCAAACTACCTAACCCATGAGTAAAAGTAAAAACCCTCTTACCTATGTGGAGAAAATAGTCATCTTTCTTCTGGCTTTTCTTTAGCAAGTGTGAGACTATCAGTAAATGCTTTTCTTTTTATAATTGGAAAGAATAAAGCATGAAACAAATCAAAAGTTCCATGCCCCTCCCTTAATGTACCTTGCACAAAAGATTCAACCTTGGTTTGCATGGGTGGATCCATTCATTTATCAAAAGGCGCTAGAGACTACTTTTAAATAACAATAGCCTTGTGTTGAATACCAAATTCCTCATGTTTCTGTTAAAGATGTTAGGAATTACCCTTTTTTCTGAAAAAGCTTATAGCACCAAAGTATAGTTCTATTAACAATTTATTGCTGTTGTAGTATAAAATTGAGACTTATTAGTTTATAATGCATAGGAATATAGTGAGGAAGAGTACCTTAGGAGATATACAGTTGTAAGTAGACTCAAGACAATATTGATGATGAATCATGGTACACAGATTGACAAGTAAGCAGCGCCTACTGTAGTTTAAAAGCATGTAAATGCTCCAGTTTGGCCAACCTGTACCTATTTAGTGAAAAACAACCCAAAACTAAATTGCTCAAAACAAATTATACAGGTCTAATAAGAACCATATATTGATACATAACCTACAAGGCTCTTAGATGCAAGACCAAAAATAAATCAAACTAAATCACAATAACAAACAATTTAAAACACATTTTTATTAGTATAATACACATTAAAATATATTAAAAAGTCAAACACATGATGGGCAACTAAAACCAGAAACAGTGGGCACTAAATCATGATCAAGGTAATTAATATAAAATGAAAATTAATATATAGACCGATGCAATGGAAAAAAAATTGTACAAACAAAAGTACAAAGGCACAAAAAACATTATACACAATAATAATGTAAGTAGAATACTAGTAAGGAAAAAAATAAAAAGCAATATAAAGTGCCTAACCAGTATCAATAACCAACTATATAAGCAATCAAATACATAACATAGTAATACATATACTATGGTATGCAAAAATCTAAATTGCAAATGCTTAATAATAACCTAAAGTATAAATACTAAAGTGACACAGTGCCATGAATTAAACATTAATCATAGTATATACAGAAATCTAAAGTGTGAATGCTTAGTAATAAGCAAAAATACATACCATAGGGTAACACAATGCCATAAATCAAAAATTGTTCACAGTATGCAAATTGTCAAAAAATGATTACAATTACCCACTGCAGAAAACCCACCGCGCATTTCGCTTTTGTGCTTCATCAAGGGACAAACACCTTAAACAACAATTTGAATCACAGCTTCAGTGAACTAAAAATCTAGGTTTTTTTGACTGGTTAGCCATTTATTTTAAAGTTAAGCATTCTGTTAGAATGTGTAGTATTGCAAAACCTAGCCTCACCGATTGTTTGTGCTATTCTAATTGTTTGAGTGATAGTCTGCAATGTCACATGCTCTTACATTCTAATCAGGTAAATCAGAACATTAAAAAGTCTTTATAAGTCCAATAATTGCCCTTTAAATTGAAATAAAGTTCCTGAATGATGCTATGCTGAATGATAAGGCATCTAAAATTCACAACACGTTTTGTTCCATAATCCAGAAAGTATAAAGACATTGCATTGATTGTAGTAAACTGAAAACATATGGTGTAATGACCGCAGATAGTCGATCCACTGAGCCGCTGAAAGTGATGGTGTAATCTGCACCAGGGAGCAGAGTCCATTGGTTTTCACTAGAGCCCGCAACAAGGAAGGATGGGCTTGCTGTGGCAAACGACCCCCAGCTCCAAAATGTTGGCCTCTGGCTCCCAGGATCTTTTTTCTGGCCCGAACACCTTCCAGTCAACAAGAAAGTGTCATCTCCCCCAAATCGTCTTCATGGCGAGAATGTCTTTTACTGCAAAGACGTTGGTGGTATCAGCTTGAGGAGGAGTGATGAACTTTTTAGAAAAACGATTAAGGACTACAAACTTCCACATTGTGGAAGGTAGACGGAGATTATAGATGAATGGATTAATTTTTTTTAGCACCTCAAATGGACCCAGGAACTAAGGGCTCATCTTGTAGCTGGGGATCTTTAGATGAATGTACTTCGAAGACAATCAGACCTTCTCTCCAAGAGCGAAGGACGGGGGGTGGGAGTCTTCTCTTGTTGTCCACTTGGGACTTCATATGTGTAGATTCCAGTTGCAGGGATTTATGTGTGTTAGCCCAGATGGACGTCATATCGTGGACCAGGTCATTCTCAGCAGGAACATGAGAAGGCGTAGGCAATTATGTTGTCCATAGACTATGTAAAACAGGGAGGCGTTGGCAGAATCCGAATCTAGGAAGTTGTAAAAGGAACACTGCCCACGGCAATAAGCTGGACCAGTCATCTTGACATAATAACATGAAATGGCGCAAGTAATTGCCCAAGACCTATTTGAGCCGCTCAGTTTTGTAGGACTATATATATTTATTAATATCTGTACACCCCATAGAAAATAACATTGGAGTAGGCTTTAACAATGCAGATGAGGGTACAACAGATAAGACAATCCTTCCTAACTGAAATGCAAACATGTCACTGTGTCCCACAGAATTCTAGTGGGTGCTTTGTAAAATGCTAGACTGTGAGACTCCGCATTTTACACGGTGTCACCAAGAGATGATTTCTTTACATTTCAAGAGAAGGATAGTTTTACATTAGCCAATCTGATGACTCTCCATGTTAGCTAATGGGGAAAAACTGTATAAGAATTGATTCAAGGATTATAAAAAGGTGTGGATGAATGGAGGTATAACATCTAGGATTAGGTACTTTTAACCCCTTAAGTTTCGGGAAAAAGGGGAAAGCTGCCCATAAATTTCTGTTTTTTTTGGGATTTGAAATAGGAAAATAAAGACTTCAATCGGGAAAAAAGGAACCGAGGTTGTCTTTTTGGGGGTTTTTTACTGGGGTGGTAAAAGGTGGAAAATTTTCTATGGGCTTTCTCATAATGGTTTAAAAGGGGGGTTAAAAACACCTCATTCTGCAAAAAATATGATTTTTTTAAAAACAACTTTTTTGGTTTCCCGTGACAAGTGACCAAAAAAAAGCTGAAGGATTGTGACCCAAAGTCGGGGTAAATTTGGAGTCTGTAAAGCAGAAAGAGAAGGGGCACTCCCCAAAGCTGTAAAGCAAATTTTTTTAAATTTCAATCGCACCCTAACAGAAAAAGAATGGATGGCTGCACCCAACACCCTACGTCTTTTCGGGGGGAAACGCGTTTCCCTATGGTGTAGGGGAAATCGACGAAAACAGCGCCTTAAATCCCCTTCTTATTTTCAAAAAATTAAAAACAGGGAAAACAATTATTAAAAACATGTAACAATAAAAAACAAAAATACTTTAAATTGGGACACTACTAGAAGACAAAAAATTTAAACTTTTTCATAAAAAAAAACGCCCTTTCCCCTGTCTTAAAAACCTAGAACCCCCCAGGGCTTCAGTGTGCAAAACAATTTGCCTTCACATTGAAGGATTTTAAATAGGGACGATCGACTCCATTAGCTGTTGAGAACCCCCCCCTCAAAAAACCCTGCAAACAAAAAATTACAAAAGCATCATCATTATGCATTTTCAAAATTGTGGAAAAAAAATATTGGAGCCCCTTCTGTGTTTTTACCGAGTAAATGGGTTTCTCAAACCAAACAAGTTTTTGAGCGTTTTTTATGGGACAAATTTGAAAAGGGGAAAGGGTTTTTTAATGGTGATCGAAATTTCCAATCATCGTAAAAAAGGGGAAAAAATCGGGAGCACCCACCTATTAAAAATTGCCCCTTTTTGGGCGTTCCCCTTTAAAAATTTTTGCGGCGCAAATGAAAATTACAGAAAAGAGCGGGGGGTAAAGTTTTGTGTGCGCGTCTTTGTTGGGTTGTGTATGGTTGCGATTGGCTGGAAAAATCACATGCCCTTTTTTTTACATAAACGGGCTTTCCTTTTTCCCCCTTCAGTGTCTCTCAGCGTCTCATAGGGAAGGATTTCGCTCTCCCTGTGGCCAAAAAGTCGGGAAAATTTTAAAGTCTATTTTGAAAAGGGAAAAACCCTCTACTATTAGCTGTGACCCTTTTTCCAAATTTTAAAGTTAAAATAAAATTTTGGAAAATTTTTATGTAGTTAGCAAAAAAATTTTTTAAAAAAGCAGCATCAAACCGCTGAAAATTTTCACGGGGGGGTGGGACGGTGGGGGGGGCCCCGCGGGCGGAAAAACAGCAAGTTTCCAAATCTATAAAGAACACTGGATAAAGTTCCCCCCAAGGGGGAACTTAGTGTAAAAAATTGTAGGGGAAATTATTTTTATTTTAACAGTTTGCTTTTTGAAAAAATTTTCCTGGATTTTGGGAAAGCCTGAATTTAAAAATTGGGATTAAAACTCATTTCAAGTAACGCAGGTCTCTTTGTTAGTTTGAAAAAAACTCCACTTTTATTATCATTATACTTTTCAAAAAGGGTGTTTTTTTTAAATTTTAAAACCCCATTACCCTGTGACTGTTGATAAAACCACCTTGCTTTAAAATTTACAATACGGGCAATTTTTGAAGCCCAACCCACGGGTTTGGGTTTGTTTCCCAAAAAAATTCCCGTGTATCGTACGAAAAACATCACAGTTACGTTTTTTTTGATTTTTGCGCACCCGCATTTTTTAAATTGGGGAAAGGCACCCACGTAAATCTTAAAACAGAAAAATTCTTTAAAAACCACAGGGGAATTAAAAAGGTGAAAAAAAATCCCGATTAATTATCCCAAAACAAACAAAAGGGTTTTTTTTTTGGATTTTTCCCGCCCCCAAGAAAGGGTTTTCATTAGGAAAGCATCTACGTAAATTTAAAACACCCAATTTTCTATATTCACCACAGGTAAATTTGGGAAAGGTGCAAAAAAAACCGTTTTTAAAAAAAACCCATAACAGATACTGTTTTTTGGACTTTTCCCCAATTTCCAAAATTTTTTTGATGGGACCCCTTGCATTTAAAAATTTGAATCCACAATTTTGTTTTAAATTAGGGTTTTGAAAATAGCGTGTTTTTGCCGCCCTTTTAAAATAAGGATTTTTCCAAAACTATTCCATCCCTTTCTAAAATTTTTTTATATTTCAAAACAGGGACGAAATGCAGGGGGGAAAAGCGGGGCAAAGAGGGGGGGAAAAGCACAGGAGGAAGAGGTACGAAAAAGGGTGCTCCTTCCAGTGCTGGGACAAAACGAAGCCACCCGGATGGGCCAGTTTCAGGACCATCAACCCTTTGCCCATCGCTGGGTCGGGGCCCCCTGTGAATCTAAGAAACGAACTTCGTCCCCAAAAATTTCTGTCCTTGTGGTTAATGCCAACCTGCATCTGGGAAAGTTTTAAACCCCCTTTCGTCCTCCCCAGTAAGGGCCCCACAAATTTTGCCCTCAGCATCATCACACCCCCCAACATAAATCAGCCCAAATGTAATTTCGTTACCCCCCACTTTTTGGAAAAATTTCCATTGTCTGAAGACCTTTTTTGTGACAAAATGCGGTTGGGGTAGAAGGCTTTTTTAAAAGATAAAAGAGGTTTGATTTAGTTGCTCTGACGCCCAGTTACTGATGCCATAAAAGGGAAAGGTGAAGGAAAGCCGGCCCAATCGGCAAAAACCACCCCGGTCGGCAAGGGCCTTTTGCAGTGCCCCTTGCTTTTAGCCCCGCGCTTCTGGATGCAAAAGTCGGACGCCAAGTAAACCTTTTTGGTTGATGATAAAGATGATGATGACGAAATTCGGATCCACCCGGGTTCTTTTCCGCGGGAATTTGTTTTGGCCCCCCCCCGTTTAAACAGGGGGGAACGGGAAAAAAGGGACGATGGGGTTTTGGGTCAATACGGGTCCCGCCACAAAAGGGGAAGGGCGGTCGCAGAAGTCCGCTGATATGATTCCCCCAGCCACGGTCAGCGCAAACCCCGCTCCTCGCTTATGGCCGTAAAAAGGGTCCAGGACCTCTAAAGCCTGGGCCTTTTTTTAAGCAAGCCTCTGATTAAACCCAGCAATGTCTTTAATTGGGGGCCCTTGCCGTAAACGCATAATTAGAGGCAAAAACCAAAAGTGGTTAACCACCACCCATGTCTAGTCACATGCGCGAATGCAATTAGTTGAAAATGGAGGGAACATTTGGGCCCAAAAAAAAAGGCCAGCCCCGACGCCGGGCCTCCCCAACCAAAAATTCACACCCCTTTCCCCGCCCCTACCCACCACCAAGCTTTCCCTCAGCGCCCTGTCTCCCCAAGAGCCCATGATCAGGGATCGCCTCCGCTTCAGCCTCCCCCCGTCGCCCGGTAAAAACAGCCCACCAAGACCCAAATCCTCCCCCTTCTCCTTCTGCCATTTGGGGGACGACCGGAAACCGCCTTTTTATAGGGCATTCTAGAAGAAAGCCTTCTTCTTAAAGGTTTGGGGAGCGGGAAAAAACACTTTAACGCCAAAAAAACCCCCAAAGCCAAAAGCCTAAAAATTCGGCATTGCCAGGTTTTGCCGGGAAAATTTTCCCTTTTTCTGCCCTGGGACACAGAGGGGTTCCCCCATGTCATGGCCCCCCTTTGCCCCCAAATACCAGATGGGGGCAGGCATTTCTTTGCCGGGAAAAGCTTTTCCCTGCCCTGGCCGGCCACTTTCCTTTTAAAAATTTCAAAGCGCTTTTTCTGAAATCTGTGCCGGAAAAGTCCATATCACCCCCGGGAACATGGACTAGTAACAGGGCCAAAGGGCCGCAAAAATTCTGTGACAGCTAAACTGGGTGAGCTGGGTGGATGTCTCGGGGGGTTGCGGGGGGCCCCAAGGCTTGGGCACGCACTTAAAAACCCGGGAAGGGATGGGGGCGGCTCTTTCCCCCCAAAGGGCCCCTCTGGTGGCTTTAACTTTGGGCCCGAGTCACCAGGCCGTTTTTAAAATTAAATCTCCCCTTGGAAAGGGTTTCACACAAAGGTCGGGGGAGCTGGGGGACGGCTCAAAGCAACGGACCGAGCGGGGCTGGGGTTGAAAAGGGAACCCCTTTCCCCAGGCAACGGGGTGTGCTTTAAGGGGCCCGAAATTTTCGGGTCCCCCCTTTAAAAGGATCGGTAGGCTGGAGCACTTCCCTTTTTGGCGCAATGTCATGAAACCTTGTCGTCCAAAATTTCAAAAGACTACCCGGGGTTGGACCCCTTTTGTGAAAAAAGGCTCGAGGTCTGAGTTCGCCTTCCCCCGTTCGCCCCCCTCCCTTTTCGTCCCCCCTGTCTGCGCTGCAGCGGTTCGGGCCTGGGCCCCCCCGAAAAACCTCTCAGTTTTTGGACTTTGGGCAACACGGGGTTTTCCCAAACCCCCCCACATGCCCAGCAATTGTGGCAGCAGCAAAAGGGCCAAATTCGCATAACGAAGTGACACATGGCCTGAAAAGCAGGGGGTTTGCGGACCTCGGGGTGTTAAAAAAAACCGAGATTTGGAGGCGGGTTTGAAAGAGCTCTGCACCACCCTTGCCAGTTTGAAAAAAGCCACCAAAATGGCATTTGCGGAAAATGCCCTTGCCCAGCATGAGCTTGGGGTTTGATCTTAGTTCTGGAAAAAATCGTTGGACACTCTGAAAAAACCCGGGGCCCCCGCCACGGGGAGGAGGAGCCCGGACACAAAATTCGAAAAAAGGAGCCTTTTTCTCCGTAAAAATCCCCCAAAGGCCCGACATTTTTTCACAATTTCATGGGCTTATTAGGGGAGTGGTTCGGGTCCAAAAAAAAGCAAGTCCCGGGTTTGGGCATCGCCCCAAGGGTGCATCATCTCAGGCAAGTCAGGGTGTTTTAAAGCTGGGGCCGGAGGAAAGCGGGGGGAGGGGGAAAGGAGGGGGTTTCCTGGGACACCGATTTTACCGACGTCCCTGCCTTGGAAAAGGGTTGGCGCAAATTTTGAGGGGGAGGGGGGAAAGTTGAGGAAGTTTTCAGTTTGTAGTGCCCCCTGACCCAGGGGCGGGGAAAATAAAGGGCCCCCATCTCTCACATGAGGTTTTGGATGTCCTTTTCCCCTCCAACGATCCTCGTTTAAAAGGCCATAAAAAATGAACAACAGTTACTGGGGGGCCCCCTCCTGGATCCCGGTACAAAACAAAACTGGGCACTTTCCTTTCCCCACCCCTAAATGGGAGAGAAAAAGGGGAAGAAATGGGACCTTGCTGATTTGATCAACTGGAGACATTTGTTGGGTTTGCTTAAATTTCCCCAAAGGGCACAAAGGGAACAACATCAGCGACGGGGCCGCAGTGGGAGTCCCAAAAGGTAGGCGTAAGCGGCAGCAGCAGGAAAAGGTGGCGGAAGCCAAATTTGGGGCCCTTGGCAATTTTTGTTTACCACCTCCCCCAACGCTTTGAAATGCGGGGCCCACACATCCCAACCCCAACGGGAGATAAAGTTTAAAAACATGGTCCCGACTTTATCTGCGTCTCAAACCACCGATTTTTTTTGCATGTTTTCCCGGGGAAAAAAACCCCCAAAAATTTAGATTCTGGGTATCCCAAAATGGAAAGAATGGCCCGAGTGGCTCGTCCGCCTAGAGGGGGTTGTCCCTTGCCCAGCCCAGGTCATATCGGGAAGGGAAACCCTTCGCCAGCTGGGGGGTTCTTTAAACAGACAAACCACCCGGTTTTTTCCCAAAACAGATAATGGGGAAATTTTTGACTTTCATCAAGTTTGAACAGGCAGGGGATCTCTGATAAAGTTTTTGGCCCCAATTTTCCCGGAGGTAACCGTTTTTTTTGCCATCTACTTCCCCTTCCTTTTAAAAAAGAAAGGGGCCTTTTAAAAAACTTTTTTTAAAATGTTTCATTTTTTTTTACTGAAAATTTTTATTTCTTTTCCTCTTTTATTCTTTTTTTGTTTGGGGAAGGGGGGAATTTTGGAAAAAAAGAAAAAGGAAAGGGTTTTCAAAACAACACCAGTTTTTTCCATTTACTCATTTTTATTTTTAAAAAGGGTTTTTCCCCTTTTGGTCAATTTGGGTTTTAAAGGTCATGTTGCTGTGAGAAACAGTTTTAAAATTTTTGGCCTTTGGAACAGAAATGGGGGTTCAAAGTGGAAATTTCCCCTAAAAATTTTTTAATATTTGGCTAAAGGAAGTCATTTTTAAAAAATTTTTTTTGGGTCATTTTAGCTGTGAGATACAGAAATAATCATGGCCCTTTTGGGAACAAAAATTTTGGGGCCCTTTTAAGTGGCATTTTCCCTCAAAATTTTTTTAAACAGTGGTGAAAGTCTTTTTAAAATTTTTTTGGTTCTTTTTGCTGGAGAAAACAGCAATAACAGGGCCCTTTGGTAACAAAAATTTTGGGGTTTCAAAGTGGATTTCCCCCCTAAACAAATTTTTAACAGGGGGTTTGAGAAGTCATTTTTAAAATTTTTTGGGGGTAATGGGGTTTTGAAAGGGGGCAATCTACAGGTCCTATTATAAAAAAAA
Source organism: Phyllomedusa bahiana (assembly GCA_025379985.1). Classification (NCBI taxonomy): domain Eukaryota; kingdom Metazoa; phylum Chordata; class Amphibia; order Anura; family Hylidae; genus Phyllomedusa; species Phyllomedusa bahiana. Next base: position 10,986 of record JAODAL010023138.1, read on the forward strand.
TGTTTTTTTTCTAACATAAAATTTGTTCTTCCCCATTTGCCCAAAAGTGGCTAAAAGGGTCTGCTTTAAATTTTTGGTGGCATTTTGCTTTTGAAATGCAGAAATTACTACGGGTTTCCTTTTCCCTAAAAAATGTTGTTTTTTAATAGACTTTTTTTCTTACAATTGCAAAAAGTGGCTCATCGGTCATTTTTTTGAATTTTTGGGGGCTTTTTGCTGTGCCCCCCCATCCACCCTATACAAAGGTCCTATTCTAAAAAATGTTGTTTCTAACAGACATTTGTTCTTCACCCAAATTTTCAAAAGTGGGCCCCAAGGGGGATGGGCTGTCAAAAAAGGGGAAAAGGTAGGAAACATATTGCAAAAAAGAAAATTATTTGCAAGAACTTTAAAAATAGCCCATCAATCCCTGAAATTTAGACAACCCCTTTAATACAAATGAAAAAAAAGGAAACAAAGACCAAAGGTGGGATTCCCCTCCTATTTTAAAAAATTTTTTTTCTAGAATTAAACTACTAAAAAATTGATTGGGACAAATACTGGTAAAAAAAATTCCCCCAATTGGGACAAGGTACAAGGTAAAGGGAAAAAATTTACCAATGTTTAAAGGTTTTTTTCCGAGGGCTTTGGGGTATTGGGGGCACCGGGCAGAGAAAAAAGTACAGAGACCCAAATTTTTCCCCCAGCACGTTAGGGAAAAATGAGGGAAAAAGAATGCCCAACCCAAAAGGGCACCTGGGGGTAACAGGAGCTTAACCACCCGTATTTCCCAAATGAAGCTTAAATTGGGCCCCACTCATACGGAGGGGCAAGCGTACCCAGGTTTTTGACTGGGAACCCGAGGGGGGCTGGAGTTCTAAAAATTCCGGGTTTTCCCCACTCTGCTTCACACGACAGTTTTTTTTTGGGTGCGTCCCTCAGGGCATTTTTAAACCCGCGTTTTTAATAGATGAAAGGACGCCCCGCCTGGGCTCTCAAAACCCCAACCCCTGTAAAATCCGGGGCCCTGGGTCCCTGCTGTGGCACAAACAGTTTTTGTCAATGTCCGTTTCCCAAATAAAAAGGGGGGTTTAAAGGGCTCCCTTTTTTTGGAAATTTGTAATCTGGGGGTCAAAACAGGGTTTAAAAAGGTCATACTGGGCCCCGGGCAGGGAAAGAAAATTCCAGTTCCCAAATTTAAAAGGGGGTTGAAAGAACCTCCTTTTTTTTGGCACTTTTTAAAAAAGGGGGGCAAAAACAGGTTTAATGGTCATTCTGCGGGACAGGACAGATATAGTTAGTGTCCAGTTCAACTAAAATTGGGGGTTTTAAAGTCCTTTTTCGGCACTTTTTTAAAACTGGGGGTTTATGAAAAGGGTTTTGGGCTCATGCTGGGGTTCCAGGGGCAGGGATATTCCCAAAGTCCGTTCAAAGTAGCAAGATGGTTCAAATTTAAAACTGCCCTTTGGCACTTTTTAAATTTTTGGGGTCAAGGGTTTTTTGGGGCATGCCCGTTGGGAGGGGAAAACCCGGGTTTGTGAATGGTCTGTGACTTTTTTTCTGTGACTTTTTTTTAACCTAAGTGTGTTTTGCTAAGATGTAGCAAGTATCCATTTGAAATGTTGTGGAAATTAAATTTTTTGCTTCTCCAGGGCCCTTTTTTGGGTTTTAAAAAATGAAGGGGTTGTTGCTCTTTCCCCTAGACTTTTTAATTTGGGAATCGCTAAAACATGCTCACATCGAAAAACCCTTTTCGATAGGGGGCCGACTATCGACATCCGCTCGATCTCGATAGCCAAAAAGCAAAAGCTTTTCCAAAACTAATTTTAACAAAAAAATGGCCGGATTGTTTTAAAGGGTATAAAAAAAACCCGGGAGGGACTCCCAAAATTAGTTTTTACCAAAAAAATTTTAAAAGGCATGTTACTAAATTTTGTTAACGGTATAGACTAACCTCTAATTTTTTAAAAACCTTTCCCGTAACCATTTAAACACAGAATGAACAAGGGAAACCCCATTTATGATTTCCTTTTTTGGGGGAAGGATAGTAAGCCAAATTTGGGATTTTCAAATTTCCCCAAACAAAAATGGAAATAATTCATTTTCTTTTGATTAAAGAAAATCTCCGGAAAAAGGTTTTCAATAGGGGGGGCCCCTTTTGTCTCTCTCCTGTAAGTCTACATCTGATGATAGAATATGCCAATTCCTTCTGACTGAATTTTTAGTTATATCGGACATATTATTATATTCAAAAGAAAAAATAGCTCTATCTTCCTTCCTTATATTTCTTCTTCTGAAAAGCAGTTTTTTTTCGATCCTGATTAATAGCCTTAGAAAAGGCACTCAAGATAACTTCCTCATTATAACCTCTCTCCCTCAACCTTTCCGCCAGTTCCAAAGATTGTTCTAAAAAATCACTATATTACGCCTTAGTCGCAGAAATTGGCCATATGGTAGGGAATTCTTTACATGACATGGATGAAAACTATCAAAATGCAAAAGAGAATTCGTTGCTTTGGTTTTTCTAAATCCCTTAGTTCTAATAGCATCTTCTAAAATAGTGATTTCTACATCTAGGGAGACCACCGACTTTCCACCAAAATTTGAAGTAAACTCTATGTTAACATCATTATCATTTATATATTTTACAAAATCATCAAACTCAGACTCTGTACCTGTCCAAATAATTAGAATATCGTCTATAAATCTAGACCAGTGAGCAATATATTTAACAAAAGGATTTCTAACATTATAGACATAATTTTCCTCCCAATATGCTAAGAAAAGATTTGCGAAAGTCGGAGCGACTGGCGTGCCCATCGCGGTACCTGTCCTTTGGGCATACCATACATCGTTAAATCGAAAAGCATTGTGACTTAACACAAATTCCAATTCTTTACAGATAAACTCTGTTTGTTGTGCAGCCCTATGGGTCCTTTCCAAAAATGACCTGATGGCTTTAAGCCCATCAGTGTGTCTAATTTTAGTATAAAGGCTGACGACATCAATTGTCGCCAGTCTAAAATCGGGGGACACTGTGAATTCGTTTAACGTCTGCAACAATGTTTTGGTGTCTAGCAAAAAAGATGGAACACTGGACAGTATAGGTCTCAAAAGCTGATCTAAGTATTGGGATAAAGGCTCTGTTACAGAGCCCCTCCCCGCAACTATTGGGCAGCCCGGTGGCTGAGTGAGTGACTTGTGTATCTTTGGCAAAAAATACCAATATGGCATAGCTGGTCTATACGGTAACAATCTCTCTGTCAAGCGCTTGGATAGAAAGTCAATAGATCTCCCCTTCTGTAACAGTGAACGTAGCTTATTCAAATATAGCTGACTAGGATCACTCTGAAATTTTTCATACGTCCTAACATCGCTCAATTGTCGATTAGCCTCAAACAGATAATATTCCTTATCCATAAGCACAATATTTCCTCCCTTGTCAGCGGGCTTGATAATCACGTTAGCATTCTTTTCAACTCCTTTAAAGCTTTCCTCTTATCAGATGTTAAATTATACATTACTTCAGGATATATCAAAGCCTTAACATCACCCAACACTGCTCTTTTGAAATTAGACAGAGCTGAGCCCGGTGACAAGGGAGGAAAAAATGAGCTTTTTACACCACCACAAAAACGTTCTCCAACTCCTAAATCATTTGTATTATCTCCTAAATCCATGTCCAATAATTCTAACAGGTCAAACATCACTTGTCGGTCAGATGAAGACATATTATCACCCAAACAAAATCCTAACCTGGTTATTTTAGTATAATCTTCCCCCTCACAAATAAGGCTCTCTGCATCTTGATGACCTTTGAACATTTTGAAGAGATTAAGGTTTCTCAAAGATTTTCCCAAATCTATCTCAAACTGACAGAAATCGAACTTGTTGACTAAGCAAAAATTTAAACCCTTAGATAACAAAGAGAGTGTAGCAGAACTCAACTCATATTTAGAGAGATTGTTAACATTAGATCCACTCACCCCTAGATGACCTGTGGAATCTTGAGGGTCACACGACTCTACTGTCTCCAAGAGACGTGTTTCCTCTTGGACCCCCCTCCATTTGGAGGGAATATTTTTCTTCTTACGGCCCCCTCGAGGATCTGCCGCCTAAAGGACCGGATGATGATGAGCCACCTACTGCTCTGATCATCTGGTTTGATCTTTGTCCATTCAGATTTTTTTCCGTGGGGCTAGAGTCAGAACTAGAGTCCGTGGTCCAATAGTCAGCTTGTTGCTTTACACGTGATTTCCTCCTATTAGATCTGTAAGGTCTCCTACTTTGTTGCTGTTGCTCTCTCCACATAAAGACCTTATCGTGATCGAAGTCCCATTTATCTCTCATAAATTTATCCCTTTTGCGTTCTTTTATGTCGTTCTGGATCGGGATTAGGCGGGTATCAAGTTTACGTTGGAACGTTTTGCACTGTGCCTCTGTAAGTCTCACATGAAGTTACTCTTTTGAAACCATCAGATTCTTTTGAACACATTCATATTCCCTCCTCGATTTTTCAAGCACCAAAGATGTCAATTTGACCGAATGCTCAATATGTGCCTGTTTCCATTGATTTAGAAAATCCACATCATCCTTAAATTGGATAATCTCCTTATAAACCCTCAAGCCTCTAGGTGATCTTTTACACTCCACATAGGACTGTAAAGTGCTCAAGTCCAAAATAGACGTACTTCTTTCTCTGCCAAGTTAATGACACGATGTTCCAATAAACGAGTGCTAAGGACTTTCATTTCATCTTGATCATTGCACCGTAGAAAGAAGCCATCGACATCCTCCCGTCCAGCTGCTAAGGAAATCAAAGAGAATCCGACATCCATATTTGTTTCAATATCAATTGTCGTTTCCATAACTAAATACCCATGTGCTCCACTCCCAAAAAGTAAAGTCCAACAGAAACAATCCTCTAATAGAAGCAAGGGGTAGGCACCAATGGGTTAATTCAGAGCAACTTCACATATGATAATTCACAGGAGCCCCAGTAATTTAAGCATTAGGCGGTGCTCAGCCTTGAAAAGAACATCTTTAAATCCAAAAGCAGAAAAGAGAAGGGCGGCACTCACCAGCTGTATAAGCAAATTTCTTTTTTCCAAACGCGGCATAACAGACAGACGGGATGAATGGCTGCACGCCAACACACCTACGATCGTTTCGCGCGTAAACGCACTTCCTCAAGGTGTGCGAGGAAGTGACGACACAGCGTCTTAAATCCCCTTCTTAGTTAGCATACATTAAACATGGCACTTTTTGTTAGGATTAGAGAACATATTTACTCGGTAAAAACAAAGAAGGATGCTCCAAGATTTTTCTCTCACATATATGAAGTGCATAATGATGATGTATCTGTAATCTCGTTTGCAGGGTTGCAGAGGGTGTTCTCAGCAGCTTATGGAGTCGATTGTCATACTAGACTCCTTCAATGTGAAGCGCAGTGGATTCTGTGCACTGAAGCTCTGGGTGTTCTAGGTTTGAACGACAGGAATGATTTGTCATCTTTTTTACGAAAGTTATTATGTGTCTTCAAGTAGTGTCCTTTAATGTATTTGTGTTTGTATTGTTACATGTTTTTAATAATCTGTTGCCATGTTTAATGTATGCTAAGAAGGGGATTTAAGACGCTGTGTCGTCACTTCCTCGTACACCTTGAGGAAGCGCGTTCATTCGCAAAACGATCGTAGGTGTGTTGGCGTGCAGCCATCCATCCCGTCTGTCTGTTATGCTGCGTTTGGAATAAAGAAATTTGCTTATACAGCTGGTGAGTGCCACCCTTCTCTTTTCTGCTTTTGGATTTAAAGACGCTCTTTTCAAGGCTGAGCACCACCTAATGCTTAAGTTACTGGGGTACCGTTGTGAATTATCATATGTGAAGTTGCTCTGAATTAACCCATTGGTGCCTACCCCTTGCTTCTCCTAGAGGATTGTTTCTGTTGAACTTTACTTTTTGGGAGTGGAGCACATGGGGGCTTAATGATGGAAACGACAATTGATATTGAAACAACTATGGATGTCGGAACCTCTATCAATTCCTTAGCGGCTGGACGGGAGGATGTCGATGGCTTCTTTCTATGCTGGAATGATCAGGATGAAATTAAAATCCTAAGCACTCGTTTATTGGAATATCGTGTTCTTAACATGGCAGAGAAAGAAGTATGCTTGTTTTGGACTTGTAGCACTTTACAGTCTTATATGGAGTGTAAAAGATCACCTAGAGGTTTGAGTGTTTATAAGGAGATCATCCAGTTTAAGGATGATGTGGATTTCCTAGGTAAATGGAAACAGGCAAATATTGAACATTCGGTTAAACTGACATCTTTGGTGCTGGAGAAATCGAGAAGGGAATATGAATGTGTTCAAAAGGATCTGATGGTTTCAAAAGAGTAACTTCATGTAAGACTTACAGAGGCACAGTGGAAAACGTTCCAACGTAAACTTGATACCCGCCTAATCCCGATCCAGAACGACATAAAAGAACGCAAAAGGGACAAATTTATGAGAGATAAATGGGACTTTGATCATGATAAGGTCTTTATGTGGAAGGAGCAACAGCAACAAAGCAGGAGACCTACAGATCTAATAGGAGGAAATCACGTGTAAAGCAACAAGCTGACTATTGGACCACAGACTTTGGGTCTGACTCTAGCCCCACGGAAAAAAATCTGAATGGACAAAGATCAAGCCAGATGATGGGAGCAGTTGGTGGCTCATCGTCATCTGGCCCTTTAGGCGGCGAACCCACAGAGGGGGCCGTAAGAAGAAAAACATTCCCTCCAAATGGACGGGGGTCCAAGAGGAAACATGTCTCTTGGAGACAGTAGAGTCGTGTGACCCTCAAAATTCCTCAGGTCATCCAGGGGTGAGTGTACCTAATGTTATTAATCTCTCTAAATATGAGTTGAGTTCAGCTACACTCTCTTTGTTATCTAAGGGTTTAAATTTTTGCTTAGTCAACAAGTTTGATTTCTGTCAGTTTGAGATAGATTTGGGAAAATCCTTGAGAAAGCTGAATCTTTTTAAAATGTTCAAAGGTCGCCAAAATGGAGAGAGTCTTATTTGTGAAGGGGAAGAACATACCAAAATAAGCAGGTTAGGTTTTTGTTTGGGTGATAATATGTCTTTATCTGATCGAGAAGTGATGTCTGACCTTTTGGAATTATTGGACATGGATTTAGGAGACGATACAAATGACTTAGGAGGTGGAGAATGTTTTTGTGGTGGTGTAAAAAGTTCGTTTTTTCCTCCCTTGTCACCGGGCTCAGCCCTGTCTAATTTTAGCAGAGCGTTGTTGGGTGATGTCAAGGCGTTGATGTATCCTGAAGCGGCATATAATTTAACATCGGATGAGAGGATAGCTTTAAAGGAGTTGAAAAAGAATGTTAACATAATTATTAAGCCCGCTGACAAGGGGGGAAATATTGTGCTTATGGATAAAGAATATTATCTGTTTGAGGCTAATCGACAATTGAGCGATGTTAGGACGTATGAAAAATTTCAGAGTGATCCTAGTCAGCTATATTTGAATAAGCTACGTTCACTGTTACAGAAGGGGAGATCTATTGACTTTCTATCCAAGCGCTTGGCAGAGAGATTGTTACCGTATAGACCAGCTAAGCCATATTGGTATTTTTTGCCAAAGATACACAAGTCACTCACTCAGCCACCGGGCTGCCCAATAGTTGCGGGGAGAGGCTCTGTTACAGAGCCTTTATCCCAATACTTAGATCAGCTTTTGAGACCTATACTGTCCAGTGTTCCATCTTTTTTGCTAGACACCAAAACATTGTTGCAGACGTTAAACGAATTCACAGTGTCCCCCGATTTTAGACTGGCGACAATTGATGTTGCCAGCCTTTATACTAAAATTAGACACGCTGATGGGCTTAAAGCCATCAGGTCATTTTTTGGGAAGGACCAATAGGGCTGCACAACAAACGGAGTTTATCTGTGAAGCATTGGAATTTGTGTTAAGTCACAATGCTTTTCGATTTAACGATGCATGGGACAGGTACCGCGATGGGCACGCAAATCTTTTCTTAGCATATTGAGAGGAAAATTATGTCTATAATGTTAGAAATCCTTTTGTTAAATATTTTGCTCACTGGTCTAGATTTATAGACGATATTCTAATTATTTGGACAGTTACAGAGTCTGAGTTTGATGATTTTGTAAAATATATAAATGATAATGATGTTAACATGGAGTTTACTTCAAATTTTGGTGGAAAGTCGGTGGTCTTCCTAGATGTCGAAATCACTATTCTAGAAGATGCTATTGGAACTGAGGGATTTAGAAAAACCACAGCAACGATTTCTCTTTTGCATTTTGATAGTTTTCATCCATGTCATGTAAAGAATTCCCTACCATATGGCCAATTTCTGCGACTTAGGCGTAATAACAGTGAATATAGTGATTTTTTAGAACAATCTTTGGAACTGGCGGAAAGGTTGAGGGAGAGAGGTTATAATGAGGAAATTATCTCGAGTGCCTTTTCTAAGGCTATTAATCAGGATCAAAAAAAAGCTGCTTTTCAGAAGAAGAAATATAAGGAAGGAAGATAGAGCTATTTTTTCTTTTGAATATAGTAATATGTCCGATATAATTATAAATTCAGTCAGAAGGAATTGGCATATTCTATCATCAGATGTAGACTTACAGGAGAGAGTACAGAAGACCCCTATTGTAACCTTTCGGAGATGTCGTAATCTGAGAGATGAATTAGTCCATGGTTGCTTGAGGAATGACAATACCAATTGGCTTACTATCCTTGCCCCTAAAGGAAATCATAAATGTGGTTCTTGTTCATTCTGTGATAGAATGGTTACGGGTAGGATTTTAAAAATTAGATAGGTAGTCTATACCGTTAATGAATTAATAACATGCCGTTCAAATTTTGTGGTATACGTAATGTGGTGTACCTGCGGTCTTTTTTATATCGGTAAAACGATCCGGCCACTTTTTGTTAGGATTAGAGAACATATTTACTCGGTAAAAACAAAGAAGGGAGCTCCAATATTTTTGTCTCACATATATGAAGTGCATAATGATGATGCATCTGTAATCTCGTTTGCAGGGTTGCAGAGGGTGGTCTCGGCAGCTAATGGAGTCGATCGTCATACTAGACTCCTTCAATGTGAAGCGCAGTTGGATTCTGCGCACTGAAGCCCTGGGTGTTCTAGGTTTGAACGACAGGAATGATTTGTCGTCTTTTTTATGAAATAGTTATTATGTGTCTTCTAGTAGTGTCAATTAATGTATTTGTGTTTATATTGTTACATGTTTTTAATAATCTGTTGCCATGTTTAATATATGCTAACTAAGAAGGGGATTTAAGACGCTGTGTCGTCGATTCCTCGTACACCATGAGGAAGCGCGTTCACGCGCGAAACGATCGTAGGTGTGTTGGCGTGCAGCCATCCATTCGTCTGTCTGTTATGCCGCGTTTGGAATAAAGAAATTTGCTTATACAGCTGGTGAGTGCCGCCCTTCTCTTCTCTGCTTTTGGATTTAAAGACGTTCTTTTCAAGGCTGAGCACCGCCTAATGCTTAAGTTACTGGGGTTCCGTTGTGAATTATCATACGTGAAGTTGCTCTGAATCAACCCATTGGTGCCTAACCCTTGCTTCTCCTAGAGGATTGTTTATGTAGGTATCTGTGCCTGCTTCAGCAAGTGACAACCCAGAAGGATGTTTGCACCCCACGACTTCCACATGCTGGACCTTTGAAGACTCTGGAGCCAGAAAGGCTAGTGAGTATATTTAATTTATTCTGTATAGCACTTTTATTGTAGGATGGCTGTAAAGCATGTCTAGTGAGGAAGTTATTGTAAAAGGTTATAGGGCAAGTAGTTGACTGTTAAATTATATAAAACGCCATGATAGACCTTATGAGATCCCACAGAAATGTAGGCAGTCATGGGATGCCATGAAAAGTTTCCTTAATGAAGAGGCTTTCAATAAAAAGGAAAAGCGTAAAGGAATTTTGGTGCCGAGTTTGTTATCTCGTATTAAAATTAGGGAAATTATTGAAGAAAAAGACAATGAAATTAAGCAACAGGTAGAAAGTATGAAGTTCTCCAGAAAGAGATGAATGATAAAATGTCCGACCTTAGATTGCATGCACTGACAACTGGGGAGGCTTTGCTTGCACAGGCTAAACTGTGTGAACATTTAACTGAGGTAAATGAGGAATGGTCAGTAAAAAATACAGAGTGTAGATACCGAGCTGGTAGAATGTAAACATGCAACTAATATTGTGTTTGACAAATTGGCTGAAAAATGTGTTGCAAATCATGTAGATAAAAATCTAACCACTACAATTGTTAATAATCAAAATGTGCCAGTAGCTCCTACTACTACAACCACTGCAATAAATACTGATAATATTAGAGAAGTGCAACTTATCAGTAAACAGTTAAAACATAGCAATGAAGCCGACTTAGATTTTCAATATAAATTATTCCTATCTTTTATTCACAAAACACGACCAATACAAACGATTCTTCTATATAGTTATACTTGCTATTAGTAGCCGGGCAGGTTGTTACCGTGTGATTTCTCTGTAAGTTCATATAAATCCACGAGGAACATGCAGTGTAAACTGCTAGCATAAGAATGAGGGTAGCTGAGCAACCGGAGGTAAGTTGCACACCTGCAACGTTTCGAGGGCGTTCCCTCTTTGTCAAGCATGTGTGAACCCAATACTAGATACCTTTTATAGAGAAATTACAATCAAAATATTTTAGCAATAAATAGAAACTTTTTAGCAACAAACTACAAATTTTAATCCCAATATAAACACCTGAATATACAATAATATAAAAATTCCTACAGAAACACAAATAAATTCATTTGCTCATTTTAACCCTGTAGGTGAAAGGGCGTCTAGTTTAAAAATCCATTTGGATTCTCTTTGTAATAAGTGTTTTTCACCACTTATATCCTGAACAAACTCCACCTCTTCCAATACACACCACCTAAGTTCGCTAACCATATGTGGGGCCTCATAAAAATACTGTGCTACAGTATTTTCCCCAAATAGTCTTTTATCCAATGGATCTTTTTCAGTTTTTTATTGTACATTTTCGTTATTTTTATTTACACAGAGGTGTATGGCTGATCCATGTTTATTTAGGCGTAATTGTATTGGTCTAGCTGTTTGACCTATGTATCCCTTATCACAGAGGCATTTTAACAAATAAAGTACCCCTTTACTGATGCAAGTATGATGGCCTTTTATTGGAATTTTGAAACCTTGAGGTGGGTCTAGGATTTCTTTCCCTTTTATTATAGAGTTGCAATACTGGCAACATAGGCAGGGAAAAGTGCCTGTTTGTCTAGAGGCCCAAAAAGTCTGTCTTGTTTTTCACCAGTATTAACGGTAGATGAAAACACGCTTTTGACAATAGTCTTACTTTTTCGATATATAAAACGAGGCCAATCTTTAAATAACTGTCCATATTTTTGATCACTGGACAAAAATGCCCCAGTGTCTCTTATAGCCTTTTTTATTAGAGTACTATGAGAGTCATAGGTACTGTAAAAAACAAAACCTTCAAAAGGCTTCTTTTTTCTAGGAACAAGCAAAGTTTCCCTATCGCTATTCAAAATCTACAGACCCATTTCTAACAGATTTTGTTCATCATAGCCTCTGGCTATAAATTTGTTCAGGATCTCTCCCATATGTTTAAGATAAGTCTCCGTATTTGAGCAAATTCTTCAAGCCCTAACAAATTGGCACCTGGGTATACCTATGAAGGTCTGAGGGGCATGCTGGTTGCATCTATGTAGAACATTATTTTTATCTGTAGACTAGGAATACAAGGCCGTATGAAGTGGTTTCCCTCTAATCTTATCTCAACATCAAGGTAGTGGATGACGTTCTCCTGTGTGGTAGCCAAAATGTAATCAGAGGTTGAAAGCTATTCAGAATGCTACACATAATGAAAACATCATCCACATACATATACCATGTTTTTAAGTAACAAAAAAATTCCATTTGAAAGATGTATCGATGTTCAAAGGCTGACATATAAATATTATAATAGCTAGGTGCTACAGAAGACCCCATCAAGGTCCCCTGTAGCTGGAGACAGACCTCTTCCCCAAAGCAAAAATAGTTCTTCTTCAAGATGAACTACTTTAGTACAAGCAAAAATGCAATATGAGTATTGGATAGAGTGTGATCATGGGCTAAAGCCTCAACTACAGCTTCCATTACCTCTTCATAGGGAGGGGCGTAAGTACCGGGGTAGCAGACGCAGCAGCTGCCCCAGGGCCTGTGCGCTTAGGGGGTCCGTGCCCCGGGGCAGCTGCTACTGCGTCCGCTACCCCGGTAATGCCGCTCCTGGGCCCGCCGGCAGTGAACTGAACCGTTCACTGTGGCGGGCGGGGAGCTGCGCAGCCCGGCGCGTGCTGACTCTGAACGCCCGGGCCCTCCTGTATAAGCCTGCCTGTATAAAGCCCCCCTAAGCCTGCCTGTATAAGCCTGCCTGTATAAAGCCCCCCCCCCCCAAGCCTGCCTGTATAAAGCCCCCCCTAAGCCTGCCTGTATAAAGCCCCCCTAAGCCTGCCTGTATAAAGCCCCCCCCTAAGCCTGCCTGTATAAGCCTGCCTGTATAAAGCCCCCCTAAGCCTGCCTGTATAAGCCTGCCTGTATAAAGCCCCCCCTAAGCCTGCCTGTATAAAGCCCCCCCCAAGCCTGACTGTATCCCGCCCCCCCAAGCCTGCCTGTATAAAGCCCCCTAAGCCTGCATGTATACCCGCTAAGCCTGCCTGTATACCCTCTAAGCCTGCCTGTATACACCTAAGCCTGCCTGTATAAAGCCCCCTAAGCCTGCCTGTATACCCCTAAGCCTGCCTGTATAAAGCCCCCTAAGCCTGCCTGTATACCCTCTAAGCCTGCCTATATACCCCCTAAGCCTGCCTATATACTCCCTAAGCCTGCCTATATACCCCCTAAGCCTGCCTATATACGCCCCAGCTTGCCTTTATACCCTCCAGTTGCCTTTATACCCCCCAACCTGCCTTTATACCGCCCTAGCCTGCCTAGATACCCCCAGCCTGCCTGCCTAGATACCCCAAGCCTGCCTGCCTAGATACCCCCAGCCTGCCTGCCTATATACCCCCCAGCCTGCCTGTATACCCCCAGCCGGCCTGCATAGCCCCCAAGCCTGTCTTTATACCCCTCCAGCCTGCCTATATAGCCCCCTAAAGGCTGCCTATATAGCGGTCAGTCTGCCTGCCTGAATAGCCCTATAGCTACTGTGAAGCCTGTCTGCCTATATAGCCCCTATAGCCCCCTAAAGCTTGTCTACCTATATAGCCCCCGAAGCCTGCCTGTCTACTTATATGGGGCCCCTTTAGCTACCTAAACCCTACCTATATGGCACCTATAGCCAACCTAACCCCTGTCTACCTGTATGGCTCCCTATACCTAAGTAAACCCTGCATTCCTATATGGGCACTATATTGGCTACCTAAACCTTGCCTATTTGGGGCCCCATATAGCTGATCTAAACCCTGCCTGCCTAAATGGACACCATATAGCCAGGGGGGCAGGTGCTGCAAAAGTCAGGATTCTAAGATATTTGTGTCTAAATCTGCAGGGAAAAGTGGTCGGGAGATGTCATCATGATGGCGGTCTGGACCAGATGTAGAACAAAGGGAAAGTCAACGACTCGTCTGAGAGACGTCACCTGTGAGTCACAAGATGTAACTACACTGTAATCACTTATATGTCTACAGAGCCTGTGTATACTGGTGTCTACCACTATATGGTCACTGTATGGAGGTAATATACAGTCTGCAGAGCCTGTGTACACTGGTGTCTACCACTATATGGTCACTGTATGGTGGTTATATACAGTCTGCAGAGCCTGTGTACACTAGTATATACCACTATATGGTCACCATATGGCGGTACTATTGGTCTTTATGTACTGATCAGTAATAGTATAGGGGTATTATTCAGTCACTATATGGTGGTAATTTGTGGTCATGTTCTGGCGGTGTAATCAGGTCCTTATGTAGTAGAGTTATTGGTAATGTTGGTTTTGTTATCGTGGATTTGTTTGGTCGTAGTATGATGGTGATATCTATGGTGAGGTATTTGCCCCTTGTATTATTTACATTATCTAACAGCATGTCCTGGTACATGGTCGTGGTCAGCGAGGGGAGGAGGTAGGGGGCCCCATCCAAAAGTTTGCTTTGGGGCCCTGGCTTCTCTAATTATGCCCCTGTTCATAGGGTATATTAATAAATAGAGATCTAATATCCAAGGTGTATAGTTTAGTGATTCCTTCACAGTCAATATCCTTAATGAGGTGTAAAAATTGTACAGTGTCACATAATGAAACAGGATGTCTCGCCACAATTTTTTGTAAAAAAACTGTCCATGTATACTGCTATAGGTTCAAACAAGGAATTAACCCTGAGATGATTGGACGTACCGGTGGCTTATCATTGGCTTTATGGACTTTAGGTACTAAATATAGTTTTGCTATACATGGAGAGTCATTAGTGAGGGCCTTTTTTATATTTTCAGAAATAGTGCCCTCGGACACATCTTCACTTAGTATATTCTTTAGTTGGAATTTAAATTCTTCTGTGGGGTCCTTACTCAGTCTACGGTACATGTCCTTATCATTAAGTTGGTTACGAGTTTCTTCCAAGTAGTATCTGGTGTTCATGACTACTGTGGCCCCTCCTTTGTCCGCTTTCGTAATGGTTATTGTTTTATCCAAATCTAATTCTTTAAGTGCTTGCCTTTGCTGATAAGTAATATTAGATTTATCTTTTCTATTATATTGCTCCCATTTTTCAGTAACTTCTTTAGTAACAAGTTGATGAAATACGTCTATTGATGAATTATTAATCACCGGATTAACCTGTACATTTTTGGTTAACAGGCCAGGCAATTCACCTACTCGAGTACTTTTATTGGTATTGTTATGAAACATTTTTAGGTGTATAGATCTGCAAAACCTGTGAAAATGAATTACAAAATTAAAAGGTTGTATATCACTAGTAGGCACAAAATTCAGTCCCTTATTGAGCAAGGAATTCTGAGCTTCAGTAAGCGATTTAGATGAAATATTCATGGTGAGAGAGTCTATATAAGCTTCCTTGTTCTTCCTTGTTGGAATAGTCATCCTTCAGCTATATTTCTCCCAGTATTGCCGTCAGGGTCTGCTGTTTCTTTTGCTTTGTCCAAAAAATTAGAAGTTCTATAAATATTCTTTTGAGAGGATCGTAATTGCATCCTTTCCTGTTCGAGGATTTCTTCTGATCCAGAGAAGTTAGTGACAGTAGCTGATGTATCTCTGATTTCTCGGACAAATCTTGAAGATCGGCCTCTTTCTTCTGCACCAGCTACAGAAACAATTTTGTTGGTAGTCACGAGTGTCTCTTTCAAACTTTTTCAGTTTATTTTATAGCAGCTGTAATCGCAATTTTTCAGTATTAGCTTGCAAATCCTGATTAATCTGGTTAAGTTGATCAGATGTAACTAGAGATGGGCGAATTTCTCAAAAATTAGATTCGGTGACTTCGCCGAATTTTCCGACAAAATTTGTTTCGGTCCGAATTGCTTCGGGACGAATCACGTTAAAAAACAGCTATTTCCAGGCTGCACAGAGCCTTTAGGGTGCTGTAGAACGTTGTACCATGCTTAAATATGCCGAGGGAGCTTGGTTTGGTCTTCATACAATGTTGTGTTTTAGTATGACACGCATATGACTGCCGCCGCTCTTAGAATCGCTTCACTATAAAATTCCCTGGGCCCTTAAGAGGGCAAAACTGACCAAAAAACTGAAGCGGGAATGTAGCCTGATAAAGTCATGGCAGCGACAGCTGGAAAAAATCAAGCTGAGGGCTCAGGTGGCAACATCAGTGACAGAGTGTGGAGGTGACGGCAGCAGCCACAGCAGCATGAGATCAGAGTGGCACAATGACATTCTGGAGGTGGCAAAAACAGGAGTAGGCCACAGGTTGGCACAATGACACAGAGTGGAGGGCACGGCAGCAGCCACACGAGCAGCATGAGGTCAGACAGTGGCACAATGACATTCTGGAGGTGGCAAAAACAGAAGTAGGCCACAGAGTGGCACAATGACAGAGTGTGTAGGTCACGGCAGCAGCCACAGCAGCAGCATGAGGTCAGACATTGGCACAATGACAGAGTGTGTAGGTCACGGCAGCAGCTACAGCAGCAGCATGAGGTCAGACATTGGCACAATGACAGAGTGTGCAGGTCATGGCAGCAGCCACAGCAGCGGCATGAGATCAGACAGTGGCACAATGACAGAGTGTGCAGGTCACGGCAGCAGCCACAGCAGCAGCATGAGGTCAGGCAGTGGCACAATGACATTCTGGAGGTGGCAAAACAGTAGTAGGCCACAGAGTGGCACAATGACAGAGAGTGGAGGTGACGGCAGCAGCAGCATGAGGTCAGAGAGTGGCACAATGACAGAGAGTGGAGGTCACGGCAGCAGCCACAGCAGCAGCATGAGGTCAGACAGTGGCACAATGACAGAGTGTGTAGGTCACGGCAGCAGCCACAGCAGCAGCATGAGGTCAGGCAGTGGCACAATGACATTCTGGAGGTGGCAAAACAGTAGTAGGCCACAGAGTGGCACAATGACAGAGAGTGGAGGTGACGGCAGCAGCAGCATGAGGTCAGAGAGTGGCACAATTACAGAGAGTGGAGGTCACGGCAGCAGCCACAGCAGCAGCAAGAGGTCAGACAGTGGCACAATGATATTCTGGAGGTGGCAAAACAGTAGTAGGCCACAGAGTGGCACAATGACAGAGAGTGGAGGTGACGGCAGCAGCAGCATGAGGTCAGAGAGTGGCACAATGACAGAGAGTGGAGGTCACGGCAGCAGCCACAGCAGCAGCATGAGGTCAGGCAGTGGCACAATGACATTCTGGAGGTGGCAAAACAGTAGTAGGCCACAGAGTGGCACAATGACAGAGAGTGGAGGTGACGGCAGCAGCAGCATGAGGTCAGAGAGTGGCACAATGACAGAGAGTGGAGGTCACGGCAGCAGCCACAGCAGCAGCATGAGGTCAGACAGTGGCACAATGACAGAGTGTGTAGGTCACGGCAGCAGCCACAGCAGCAGCATGAGGTCAGGCAGTGGCACAATGACATTCTGGAGGTGGCAAAACAGTAGTAGGCCACAGAGTGGCACAATGACAGAGAGTGGAGGTGACGGCAGCAGCAGCATGAGGTCAGAGAGTGGCACAATGACAGAGAGTGGAGGTCACGGCAGCAGCCACAGCAGCAGCATGAGGTCAGACAGTGGCACAATGACATTCTGGAGGTGGCAAAACAGGAGTAGGCCACAGAGTGGCACAATGACAGAGAGTGGAGGTGACGACAGCAGCAGCATGAGGTCAGAGAGTGGCACAATAACAGAGTGTGTAGGTCACAGCAAGAGCAACAGCAGCAGTATTAGGTCAGAGAGAGGCACAATAACATTCTGGAGGTGGCAAAAACAGGAGTAGGTCACAGAGTGGCACAATGACAGAGAGTGGAGGTGACGGCAGCAGCAGCATGAGGTCAGACAGTGGCACAATGACAGACTGTGTAGGTCACGGCAGCAACCACAGCAGCAGCATGAGGTCAGACAGTGGTACAATGACATTCTGGAGGTAGCAACAACAGGAGTAGGCCAGAGAGTGGCACAATGACAGAGTGTGGAGGTGGCACCAACAGTAGTAGGTATCTATATTCCAGATATGTTATGAACAGTTAAGAGCAAAGAATTTTTCATTATGTTAGAAGTAATTTAGTATGGTAATGGATATCCTTTTAATTTGGGTTACAGCAAAAAATTGAGCTCTTTGTGACATCAGCATGCATATCTTAATGTGTTTTTCCCTTTAATACTCTTTTGATCCTGCAGCTGTCTGGTAGCGGAGATTGGTGGATGCTGTCACTAATGTTTCTTTTTCCTAAGTGATTACTTGGGTGGGGAATGTAACCAACCTTCTGTTTATTTTGTAGGAGCAAAAAGAATTTTCTGGTGCAAAAAGTTTGTGATATCATTTGTTAGCGCTAAAATCTGGTGCAAATGAAAATAATGCAGAAGTTATGTGGCAGGAATGTTTAACCCCTTACCGCTGGAGCCAGTTTTGGCCACTCTGACAGAGCCCCATTTTTGAACTCTGGCATGTGTCACTGTACGTGAGAATAACTTTTTGACACTTTAACCTATCCATGTGATTCAGAGATTGTTTTCTCGTGACACATTGTGCTTTAAGATATTAAGAAATTTTGGTCCAAAAAGTCCTTGTTTATTTGTGAAAAATATCAAAGAATCGTGAAAAATTTGAAAAATTTACCATTTTCAAACTTCAAACATTTCTGTGTGTAGGACAGATAGTTATTCCACTCAAAATAGCTTAACTAGCATCAACCATATGTCTACTGTAGGTTGGCATCTTTATTTAAATGTCTTTTTTTATTTACATCATTAGGGGGCATTGAAATTTAGTAGTAATTTTCAAATTTTCAAGAAAATTTGCAATATACATTTTTTAGGGACCAGTCCGGTTCTGTTGTGATTTTGATTGACCTGTATGTTAAATACCCCCATAAATGACTTCATCTAAGAAACTACACCCCTTAAAGTATTCAAAACAGTGTTAAGGAAGTTTATTAACCCATTAGGTGTTTCACAGGAATTAAAGCAAAGTGGAGGTGAAATTTCAAAATTTCACTTTTTTTGCAGATTTTCAATTTTTATTCATTATTCACAAGAACACGGTAGATGTGATCAGGGAAATGCAACTTAATATTGATTCCCCAGACTGTGCCATTTTCAGAGATATCCCATATGTAGGCCTAGTGCGCGATTTGGCTCAACCACAGGCTCCAGAGTAGAAGGAGCAGTTACAGCACTCTGGGGTCTCATTTTCATTACTATTTTACTTATGCACCATTTCAGGTTTGCAGACGCCCTGAGGTGCTAAACTTAATAAACACCCCTAACAAGACCCCATGTTGAAAACTACACCCCTTAAGTTATATATCCAGGGGTGCAGGGAGTATATGGACCCCACAGGTGTTTCACAATTTTTTTTTAGTGTTAAGCTGTGAAAATTAAAAATGTTATTTTTTTCAACAAACTGCAATTTTAGCTGAAAATGTTTCATTTTTACAAGGAATCCTGGAAAAAAAGCACCCCAAATTTTTTCATGCAATTTCTTTCAACCTCACACTGCTGCTAACCTGCTGACTCACGGCCACACAACCCACTTGCTTGCTGCACCGCTGCCTGACGCGCAAGCTGACGCCCTCTTCTCCTGACGATGATGAAGCCCTTGCTTCACCCAGCTCCCCAGTGCGGTTCGGCTACATTATCATCGATTTGTGTTTCATCGTCACTGCTGTCCTCATCACCGGTCTTGGTATGCAGAGGCTGACCCCTCACAACATGACCTCCCATGCCACTCTCCACATCTATACTTTGCCGCCTACTGCAAGAAGCAGGGGATATTGGCCCCATTTCTTCGCTGCCAAGTAGCTGCTGACTGCCCTCCTCAAATTGTTCATCCTCGCTATATAGTGGCGCTGAGCCCAGACCACATAGTAGATCTCTGGCTGAGGGAACTGGATGGGACAGAGGTGGGTTAAGGACAGCTGAGGGCCGCTGACCCGCTCCTGGGCCATGCCAACTAAGGGTTGTGTCTGACGTTCCCACCGACTCTTGGCTGGGGTTGTCAGATGTCATCTGGGAGGAAGTGGATGACCTAGTCAACCAATCAAGAACCATTGGGTTGCTGAACAACACACAGCCGCTAGATGACAGCGGCAGTTGTGGCCTCACCGAGTGACCCCTGCTGCGACGTCCCCTTGCTGTGCTGCGACCTGGGCCTGCTCCAGGAATGTTTGTGCCACTGCCACTCGCAGGTGAAGAGCCTGCCACCTCTCTGTCTGACATACTGTTTGTTCTAAAATGTACAGACACTGTTTGATGAGGATATCTGTAGATGATAAATACACACCCTGTATTTGACTCCAAATGAACCCACTAACAAGCTTGGGTAACCCTTGGATATAAATTGCGCTCCACAAATGGGCAGGAAAAATTTACTTGTATGTGCCGTTTAAAAACACCGTGGGCGACATGTATGAACGGGCTTTTCGCCCGATTTCTGGCGTATCCTGCGCCTCACCGGCCAGAATCCGCTGTCAGACGCGGGGATGTGATGTTAAGCGCAGCGTTCGCCACTCTCAGCTGCGCCTCGCATGAAGGGGCGTGCAATGGGTGCAGTGTGGGCGCAGAGAAGGCGTTCCGGGGTAGGATGCGGCGCGCTCGAAAACTCCGAGGCATGTACGATCGCGAGTCGGCAAAGTGCGGCGCGTTGCAGCGCTCGGCAGCTCCGACAGGCAGACCTGGTTGATTCTGGTCTAAATGCTCCGGCGGAAGCAAACTGAAGCGAGAATGGAACATGCGAGGAAACATAGATCGCAACAGAAATCTCGCCTCTCAGCTCCGTGCGGCATGGAGTATGATTCCCAAAAAATCGCCTTTATAAAGGTGTAAAACATTATCAGAAAAAGAGCTCAAACCTCAAAAATAAAAAATAATAAAAAAAACCTCACTTTCCAAAAATCTAGAACGGCGCAATATCAGGAATTAGGATATTGGAAATTGCCGGGAAATACAGTAATTCAAATTCTGAAAGCTATTCTCATTGTTCGGCAGAATATTTTACACTTAATAAAAATGATTTATTTTAATCATACTCCATGCCGCACGGCGCTGAGAGCCGAGAATTCATTGCGCCGATCTCTCCATAGACTACAATGGGACAAGTAGCTCGCGCTCTGATTGGCCAGGATAGCCAAGCCCCCGTTAGCTCAACCAATCAGCTTTTTTCTGACTTTTTACTGTGTCGTGGTCGTGAAAACGACAATACCCGGGTCAGTCAGTTACTCCGAATCTCAAATAGCATGTGTGCACTGTGCTAAGAATGACACAGATACAAAGTTCCGTTTCAAACCCAGCTCATGCTCTCACCCTGATCCAGTCAGCACTTCCTGGAGTTTAATATGTGCACAAGTATATATACACAGGAAAGGAAGGGGCATGGTTAAGGCGTGGTTATTATTGCAACAAATCAGACATCTTCTGCTGTCCACTTCTGACCAATTTAGGTTTGCCACTGTACAGACGTCATCTCGGGTAGTTTCCTGTAAGTCCTCTTATTTCTGGTAAAACATCTGATTTCCAGTAAATATTTGACGTCATCTGGGTGCGGTACACAGGATGTCGGCGCCATCTTATATTGCATAGTTCCTCATAGCTGAGCAAGTTTAGTAGCAAGGGGAAAAATTAGAATTTGAAGCATACAAAAGTACAAAGTATAAAAGTATACGACACTCATATATATGTATATCAGACTTGACAATCCCCCCTAAATACTAATTTTTCCCTAATTTTGTGTGAACCCCATGATCTGTTCCAATGCACTTCGTTCCTCTTACCCTTTTAAACTTAAGCTAGAATGAATATGTCTCACCGTGTTTAGATAGCTACCTGGACAGGTGGAGCGAGTAATAAACCCACTGCATCACTGCCAGGCTTGCTCCAAGGGGGCGTAAGTAAGCGATCGCCGGTCTCTTCTACATTGCCTCTGATGGTGAGGATGACAGGGGTTGACCACATGACCGCCAGGTGCTACTAATAGCGATGTTGCCCTAGCCAGTGACAGTTTAGTGGATTTCTGCAATCCCTATTAAGGAAACCTGAAAAAAATTTTGGTGGACATGTTGTTTTTACTGGAAAAATAAGATAAAGACTGATAGAAATTCAGGTACTGAAGCCAAGAATGGTCTCTCCTAAAGGAACTTCCTCACTTTATTTTTTCACACAATTCCCCCTTGAGAGTGTCTTTTAAGATATGTTTTCCAAATGCTCAGGCAAGTTTGGTAGGCCATGAATTGATATAGCTTCTACTTGCTCAATTATTGATCGCAGGATATCTCGGGTTGTGGTTGTCAAATCTCTGGTGGTTATAAATGGATACTATTTATCCAATCAAACACCTTTTGTTTTATCCTTTATTTGTGGTCCTAGCTTTGAATTTCACCACCAACCCCCGTGGGGTCGTTCCCCTTGTATTTTCAGACACACCACAAACAACGCAAAATTTAATAAAGATAAAGGAGTGGATTCATGATGATTTCTCGGGCTCCAAGAGCTTAATCACCATGTTATAGTTTGTGGGTGCCGATCTGAGTCAGGATCTGGAATAGAGGAAAACAACTTTGCGGCATGGGTTAGTTTCAATTCATTACACAGACTTATGACAACTTTTAACCAAGATATCATTCCCTGCACACACGCTTGTGGAATAGAATTGTCCTACCCTCGGCGGGCCTAACGAATAATATCTCATAAGGCGTGAGAGACAGTAGGCTGCCTAGGGGTGTTATCGGACAGAGTAACAGGGCGATGGGTAGATCCTGGCCATGGATGTGATGTTTCCTACTGGCGCTTTGAGAGAATTTTGTTTTTGAGTGTGGCATTCAATCCTCTCGCGTCTTTCCCTAGCTTCTGGGCGGTATGTCATGGAGTGTGCAATCCAAGGTCAGCTCCTACTAGCTTCCAAAGTATTCTGTTACTTCTCTGTGAAACCAGGTCCTGATCAGGACTCTGATAACTTCTGGATTCGAAACTGCTCACATAATTCAGAATCAGCCTCTTATTAGTTTCCGTAGTAATTTTTTTGCAGTCATGATTAGGGACTGATTAGTCCTCAGGCCCACCCAGAGAACATATCCACCATCACTATGACATATTTGTAATTATTTTCCAACTCTTGGGCAGACTCGATGTGGTCAATCTGGATCCTTGGAAAGGGTACATGGTTTGGCCAGATGCTTTGTGCTGTTTTACCACTCCCTCTGGATTACATAACATGCAAAGGCATATCCCAGCCTCCCGCCTCTCCTTTCCTATGGGCTTCTTTGGGTTTGACAACATTGTCTCAGCAGGTCAATGCACCTGGGGTTTCAGCTATATTTCTTTCCTTGATTCTGTTTCTTCATCCTCTTCTTTTTCCCTTTCCTTTTCCATTCTTCTTAGCTTCCACATCTTCTCTTTCTTTTAGCTCTTTTCTTCCTTCTAGCTTCTTTTCCTCTTTCCTGTGAGTAACGTATTACCCACACTCCTTGCTTTCCTCCTCCACATTACTGTAGGAGGCTGCGGCCTTTGCGTCCTGATCAATCTGTTTGTAATTTCCCCTGGCCTCCATTTTTTTTCCATGAGCTTTGTTTTTCAAAGACAGCCACTTGGGCCGCCCACTGAAGCGTAAACCTCAAGGCTTGGAACAGTCTCTTGGTTCTTGGAGTAGGCGTTCCACTAGCCTGTCTTGGAAACCTCGAGCAGCAGAGAGCCCACTATCAGGGCCGAAGTGCATGGGCCACTCCATACACGTAGGCATGATCTGTGTATATGTTCACAGTCTTCCTGTCAGGCATCTTGCAACTTCTGTTACATGCCCAAACAGTTTCCAGCTTCCGGACTGACATAATCGAAGGTCAAAGCGATGCAGTTCTTACGGTTTCATGCAAGGAACCACAGCAAAATCCTGTATTGGAACGACGTTGTTTCATACTATGCATATCTGAATCCATCTGTGAAGGATAACATAATCAAAGGGTTCTCCAGCTTGAAACAGAACAGTAGGAAGGTGGTAAGTTTTCCAGGCCTACCATCTGTTCAAGGCGTCATTGATCATTAGAAGTAGTCTTCAACTTCTTCTTGTGGGGGGGGGCGGGGGGGGGGGGGGGATATTCAGGTCTCCATCTTCCCCCCTTGAGAGAGGACGCAGGGTGGCTGGGCTAGGAACAGGTTGATACACTTGATTTTGTTGAGTCAGTTTGGCATCATTGGTAAATCACACACATCAGCAGAGCACATTCTTGTCTGGTTCCCCCCTAAACCTGAGTCATCATCATCACTTTCTTCGTTCTTATTCCCATTCTTTCCTTCTCCTTGACCAGTGCTTTAAGAACCGCATTGCTATAATCAACACTTTCCTTTCCGTGGGTATAGGTAAAAAGTTTTCAGGCCATACAGATGTTAATCTTTCCTTTAATAGTTCTTGAAGCCCATCCAGAATGCACGGGTCAATAAAGAGGCATGGGTCTTGTTTTGAGCTGAGAAACCCAAATCATCAAATTGTTGCGAGCCTGCGACGCTGCAAACTTTGTCCACAGCTTTCCTCATCATTTTGTAGGACATCGTGCTTTGAAACGGGCTTGGTTTGTGAGTCAATGGATCCAGGTGCCCATTTTCTTCAATGTTCACATAAGGGTCCAACGCCTGAGTCCCATGAATCCGTGGAGTGAGTCTATCATCATCCCAGATGGTGCCATTATTTATACGGTAGATAACTACGTGATATTGCCTTGATTTCAAGTATGCCATGAGAAATCCTTCCATGGTTGCTGCAATAGGTCTTCTGTAGTTGCCACCAGTCTTCTATACAAACGGGCATAGGGTTGCTTTTCTGGATCCGGAGCTGGGTTCACTAGAGTTTGAAACTTGGATTTGGGGGATACACTTAGACATACCTGAGGGTTTCAAACCTCGGATTTCTGGAGCTGTGGTGCAGGGCCTAATGGAGACTTGAAACGAACCTGGATTATTTCTAGAACGTTGATGTTTACATTCCCTCAAGATTAATCAACATCAGAATAATGGTGTCTGAAAAGTAGGTGTGTGATAGGGGTGGCTGGACATCAGTATCTTGGCTCCATCCTGTGTAGTATGGGCTCCTCCGCTTCACAGCAACAGCAGCATCTGGGGAATTGTGCCACGAACTTGCTATTTCACTACTAATGCGTGGTGGGTTGTGTTTGTATGTAATGTTTGCACTACTGGTCCTCGCACTTCCTTCCTATACAGTGCACTCATATGGTTACCCAAAATGCCAGAAGAAATTAGTGGCAGAGCTAGTTGATCTGTCGGCATGGGTGATGCGTTCACTGCCACGGTTGGATGCCTACACTCGAGTCTCCCATATGGTTGACCTGAGCACCGGCGACTGTTTCAGGATAGGTTTCTGTCATATAAACCTGGGCCTAACAGCATGAGGGAGATTCAGGATAAGAGCAAGGAATTCGCCACGGCCGGTGGACAGCACTGACCCCTACTATTCCACTCGGTTTACTCTTGGGCTACTAAGCTCTGCTATACTTGTCCTGTATCTTGGGACCTCCAAGGTTCAACATCGGCGTGCTTAAATGACCCGACCTATTGCTCCAAATCTGTAATTAGTCATCGTTTACCCATTGCCCCCACATTAAAGCGTACTAACATACTCCATAACCCACACTGAGATTGATCTCCTCCTGACATAGAGCATACATTATCTGAAACACCCCCCGTCCACTGTTCTGTAATGGTAAGGATCCCCGTACATCTCGGAACCCGGGTTGGGTCATATGACACCGAGCATGGGACCGGTGCCCATTGAGGCGGGACCACATGTGGCAACGAGAGTGTGTGATGTCAGATAATGGGAGGGTGTCCGCGGTAGGCTGAGCCCTCATTGAGTCGTGTCAGCCAGTGGGCTTCCTGGCAGTTGTACCTGGGAGACAAAGATGACAACTGGAAGGAGGAGGTGACTGAGACGCTCCTCTGGTGCTTGTGGGGCCTATCGGCATGTTGGGCTCCTGTGTAATATGATCCGGAAGTCTTATGTTCACTGGATACCAAGGTGCGTGTTCCCGGCGTTCCAGTGGGAATACCAAGATCGGCCGTCAACTGAAATTCCGGTTTGCATACAAAAGAATGGCCACCAGAGGGTGTACCACAGATGGTGCCACTCAACAGGAAGTTTCCTGTTGGCATACCAAGATGCTGCCTGAAGGGTGACCAAAGAATTGGCAGCCCACCGGAAGTTCCTGTGCCGCCACTTCCGGCCTGGAGCACCCAAAGATTGACATTTGCAACGGAACAGGGCAGGACATAAGCAGATGTAGGGCGTGTGGCCCCACAGCTGAACGCACTAGATACCAACGGACAGTCTGGGTTCTGCCACAACCACCCCTGTGCTAGGTTTCACCCTCCGGTCCATTCCAGCGCCATCATAGGGCGGAGTGGCGCATCAACAGTTGCAGTTACATTTGCGATTTGTGGTACATCAGAATTTACATAACCAAACATCATTCAGACTTTTTTCATTATCCTGCCTTCCTCCTTAACTTCTGCATAACCTTCCACTTGCAAAGCCCTCGCAACTCAGATATGTAACTTGTGCAGTTCTAAATAATCCCTCATCGTTCCAGCATCCAGGGGCTGTAACTAAGAAGGCCAAGGGCCCATATCAAACTTTATTTGGGATGGGGGCCCCCTCCCATCCCCTGACCACGACCATCGTTCCTGAACATGCTAGTTAGATAAATGGAGATAATACAAGGGGCAAATACCTCACCCTAACATAACCCCAACAATGACTGTCTACCAAATCAAAACCACTATACCAAAACGCAACATACCAATAACTCTATTACATAAGGGACCATTGATTATAAATACCACCAGACCACCGACCACAATACCACACATAGTTGACGAATAATAACCCTAGACACTATACTGATCAGTACACAAAGACCAATACTGTCTAATAATAATAATAATATAGATGATATAGTGACTCAACACAAGTGGTTATAGTTACTAGTAGTACAACAGGCTCTGCAGACTGATATAACCACCATACTGTGACCATAATAAGGTGGTAGACCACAGTGTACACAGGCTCTGCAGACAGTATATTAGCCCCATACATGACCATAATAATGGTAGAATCACCAATGTTACACAGGCTCAGCAGACAGTATATTACATCCATTACAGTGACCCAATAGTGGAGAGACTAAGCACTGTAACACAGTCTCTTCATGCCTCCTGTCTCTCCCGTCACCATACAGTGTCCATATAGTGTGTAGACAGCAGTTTACACAGCCTGTGCAGACATATTAGTGTGATTACCTGCAGTAACATCTTGCGTGACTTCCACAGAGGTGACTTTTCTCTGACAGTCTCGTTACTTTCTCTTTGTTCTGCAATCGGTAATCCAGGTCTCGCATCTTGAGACATCTCTCCGACCCACTTGTCCCCTGCAGATTTAGACACAAATGTCTATGAATCCTGACTTTTCCAGCACCTGCCCCCCCCTGTCTATATGGGTCCATTAGGCAGCAGGCTTAGATAGGATATTATTGGTGCCCCAAATAGGCAAGTTTAGTAGCCAAATAGAGTGCCCCATAATAGGCAGCAGGGATTTGGGTAGCTATAGGCGAGCCTATCCAGGTAGATACAGTGAGTTAGGTGGGCTATAGGGCATATAAGGAAAGGTTTAGGGTAGCTAAAGGTAGCCCCATATAAGTATGAGCCGGCAGGCTTGTGGGGGTATAAACAGCAGGCGTTTGAGTGGGTATAACGGCAGCATAGTAGGGATGTAGGGCAGGCATGATTGGGTGGCTGAACAGGCAGGGCATCAGGGTGATGTATAGGCATGGCAGGCATATAAGGGGGCTGTATAGGCAGGCAGTGCATATAGGGGCGCTGTATATGCCAGGCAGGCATAAAGGGGGCTGTAAATGCAGGCAGGCAGCACAGATAGTGGGCCTGTAAGGCAGTGCTAGCAGCATATAGGGGGCTTGTGATATGCAGGGGCAGGCATATAGGGGCTTGTATAGGCAGCGCCGCGCATAACGGGGGCCATTAGGCACGGCAGCCGGCAGTTATAGGGGGCCTGTATATGGTAGGCAGTCCAGGCATATATAGGGCTGAATATACAGACATGGCATATAGGTGGGCTGTATAGGCAGGCAGGCAAATGGGGGGCAATAGGCAGGCCATAATGGGTGCAATAGCAGCAAAGGCGGCAATCAGGTCAGTCTTATGGGGGGTATAGGCCAGGCATAAATGGTGGGCTATAGGCAAGGCCTATTGGGGTGCTATAGGCAGCCTATGGTGGGTTTCATAAGTGTAGGCATCTGGGGGCGTGCTATAGGCAGGCCTAAGGGGCCTATAGGTACGGCAAAAGTGGTCACATCGGCAGCAATATTGGGGGGCAATGTAGCAGTACATATGTGGGGCATAATAGGCAGCATATGGGGGGGGGTCTATATGGGCAGACATAAAGGGGGCTTATAGAGCAGTCATATGGACTAGGGGCTACTAGGCAGGCATATGGGGAGGCTCTCGCCTTGCATATGGCGGGGCTAATAGGCCCCAGGTCATGTGGGGGGCAATTAGGCAGGCATATGGGGCTATATGGCAGGGCCCTATAGGGGGGTATAGGTATGCATAGTTAGTGTATAAGGTAAGGCATATGGGGGATATAGGCACATAATGGGTAGTATAGGCATCATAACATGGGGCTATAGCATTGCCCAATGGGGGCTCATTATAGCAGGCATAAGGAGTGAAAAAGGCAGGCACATACGTGGGGTATAGGCAGGTCCAACGTGTGGGAATAGGCAGGCATAGGGGGGGATCAAAGGCTAGGCATAAGGTGGGCTATCGGCATGCACAAAAAGGGTGCTAATCGGCAGTCATAGGTGGGCTATCGCAGGCATAAGTGGGTGGCTCTAGGCAAGCACTCAGGGGGCTATATGTTAGGTCAAGATGTGGCGATATGCAGGCCAATATGTGGGGAGCTTTAAGGCAAGCAAGAGAAAGGTTGGAAATACAGAGTCAGGCATGAAATGAGGGGGGCTCATCGGCCAGGCCTAACGGGCTCTCGGCAGGCAACATGGGGGCCATAGCAGGCACTATGGGGGGCTATAGGCACGCAGATGGGGGCTACATCAGGCAGGCATAGGGGTATAGGTTGAGGCAAAAGGGGGGTTATAGTCAGTCAGTATGGGGCTATTAGCCAGGCATAGTGGGGGGTATAGGCAGGCAATAAGGGGTGGGACAGCTGCAGGCATAATGGTGGGCTAAAGGAGTGCATATGGGGGCTAAAGGCCGCAAGTAGGGGCTAACGGCAGGCATATGGGGGCTATAGGCAGGCAACTGGGGGCAATATGCAAGCCTCCTTGGGGTAGAAAAATAAGACCAACAACCTTACTCACCTCAGTCCACCGCTCCCCCTCTGCGCCGCTCGCTTTCCGCTCTGCTGCTCCTCGCCTGCAGCCTTCTAGCGCTCAGCGCGGGCGGCGTCGGTAGATAGAGACGTCACCGCGCGCGCTGCCGGTCCACGAGCCCACAGAGGGACCTGGCAGGGTGCAGTCCACAGAGCGGTAGCGACTGCGCTCCGTCCTGCTACTGCCAGAGCAGTGCTGCCTCTGAACGCTCTGAAAGCCGGGGGCCCGGCGTTATCAAAGTATGGATTAAGCGCGCAGGGACCCCCGTCAGCCTCCCCGCCCGCCGCAAGTGAACCTGTCAAGTATCACTGCCGGCGGCAGACCGGCATTCCCTGGGATATGCGGCACGCAGTAGCATCTGCCCGGTGGCCACCCCTAAAGCGCAGGAGCCCCGTAGCAACTGCTACCCCTTGCTACCCCGTAGTACGCCACTTCCAGCATGCCTCTGCCTGTAATTAATATTTCGTTCCACATGCTAGGGCTGCAGTCTGCCGTCTGACGGCAATTCAACTAATTTTTATCACCAAGTGACTCTCACTTCCTTCACATATTTCTTTCGCTTCTTCTTGCTCGACTATATTTACAGTCGTCCGTCAGCCCCTAGCAGGGAGAGTCTTTTTCCGTTTAAATATCCGCAAAATAATTACTCAGTTATGAGATACCACCGGTGCAGCTGCTCAACAGATTGTGAAATTCACAGTCTTACGCGCCAAGACTTTCACCTTTCTCCGGTTACAGAATCCTGTCGTTGGGTCCCCAACCTCAACCTGCAAGATTTTTTTTTTGGCGTTTTACCTCTTACCAGTAAACAGAGTACTTCTCTACCAAGTCCCTAAGAACTATATGGGACCATACGGGTCCAATGTTGATACATGCCCTGTCTCCTTTTCGGACTGACACCCATATCCCAGTAAAAATTTTCCCGGCCAAACAAATAAAACAGGATAAATTTCCTTATTAAAATAAATACTTTTTTTTTTTTTTTTTTTTCTTTAAATTTAGACAACAACTTCCCTTTTTTTTTTTTTTGTACGCGAGACTTTACTTCCTCTTTTTTTCCTCATGTATGCGGTGTCTTCACTTCCCCTTGCAATTCGTCACTTGTATAATAACCGATGAGCCGTACGGGGGAAATGAAAGAAATCTCACAGTGTGTTGTTCGAGATCCCCGAATAAAGACAAAACGTCGCCCACTAAGGGTTTCAACTCACTGCCCCTTAACAAAGGGATTACTTTTTTTCCCTTTCCCTAAATCACAGGCAACCCACAATTATAAAATGAGTAAACTTACCGGACTCAGTGAGGTTGCGCAAGCCTCATCAGGAAGCGCAGGAGTTTTTTCCCGGATCTGCGGGGTCACAGGCTGTGGTTTTCCTTTCAGTGATCCCCCCCGGGCCACGTTAGGCCCAAATTTTCCCGGGTCGTGAAAAGCAAAACCCCGGGTCAGTCGTTAATAACCAAATTCAGGTGCACTGGCTAAAAGACACAAACAAAATTTCGTTTCAAACCCCCCCTCATGCTTCCCTGACCGTTTAGCACTTCCTGGGGTTTAATAGTGCACAATATATAACAAGGAAAGGAAAAGGGATTTTTAAGGGGTGGTTATTATTGCAACAAACAGACATCTTTTGGTCCACTTTGACCAAAATTTTGGTTTGCCCCTGTACAACTCATCTCGGGGAGTTTTCCCGTAAAACCTCTTATTTCGGAAAAAAAATTATTTCCCCGTAAATATTTGTCGTATCTGGGGGGGTACACAGGGGTTCGGCGCCATCTTATATTGCATAGTTCCTCATCTGAGCAAGTTTTGTGCCCGGGGAAAAATTTGAAAATTTTAAGATACAAAAGTACAAAATATAAAATATTCGACACTCATTATAAAAGTTTATCGATTGAAACTGATTTTGGGAAATTCCCGCCTTGATTTGATTGGTCTAGTTTTCCAAAATTTTTAAAGGTTCACTGTCCTCCTATTCGATTGGCCCCGGTTTTTTGCCGACCAAAGAGAAGTGCTTTCAGATTTTGAATTACTGTATTTCCCCGGCAATTTTCCCAAATTTCCCAAATTCCCCCAGTAAACCCCTTCTAGATTTTTTGGAAATGATTTTATTTTTTATTTTTTTTAGTAGGGTTTCATTCTTTTTTCAGAGAATGTTTTTACGCCTTTATGAGGCGATTTTTTTTATCTATCCACACGGACAAGAAAAAAATTGTAATTTAAACCCTTTGGGGTATGAAAATTTTGCTACAGGGGCCAATTTTTTCTTTGGCGTGAAAAGAACGTTTCTTTTTGGACCCCCAAAAGCAAAAAAGCTTAATTAACCCCTGGATCTAAATTGCGCAAATGAAATGAGGTGCCAAAAATTAAGTGGTATTTGGATTGTAAAAAACGCTGTTTCTTTAAAAGAATACAACATGAACAGGCTTAAATCACCATTGGATATTCAATGTGCTGTGAGCAGATAGCATTAAAATGTATATGCAGCTGCATTGGACGCACACTGGACTTCAGTTCCAATACCCCACAATATCAGAATTAGAACGTAAGAGAAGCAGTCTCTGAGACAAGCTGTGACCCCCCAAAAATCGCTGTATAAAAGTGAGTTCTTTAGTATGAGATATCATAAGCAGCAGCAGCGGCAGCACCTTCCCTACACAGCACAGTGAGAGGAGTGTGAGGAGCGAATATGGCGCCCGGACTAATATAGTGAGGTGACGTCACAGAATCCCGCCGGTCTCTGATTGGCTTCATCTCTGCACATGTCATGTAGGCTACGCCTTTCTTCCTCCCAGAGTTCTTTGCCCCATGTAACGCCATGTGCTCGCAGCCATTTTATCAATCAAAAACACGCTTCGTTCCCGCGAATCACCCCAAACTTCGACTTCGTTCAGAATCGAAGTTTTCCTGAAATTCTAAACGAATTCCACTTTGTTAGAATCAATTTGCCCATCTCTAGAGGTAACCTTTTCTTAAAATCTATTGCTTTTATCTCTATTTTTATGCTTTCAATGGCCATTTGTAAATGCTGGATAGTAAGAAAAAATCAGGAAAAACCAACGAATATGGGTTCCCCAAAAGCAAAAACCCTTTCTCCCCCGAAAAATATTTAAGTCAACCGTAAAGGATCGGGGTTTCAATGGGCTCCTGAGGCCTTGGGATTTCGTGATGGTTTTTTTATTTGTTTTTGTGCATGCGATTTTTCTTTCTATCCAGCATTTTAAACCCAAAAGGTCCCCTTAAAAAATAAAAATAAGATAAAAGCAATAAAGATGTTAAAAAAGGTTACATCTTTTATTTAACTTAACCGGATTAATTAAAGTTTGGGGAAAACCAAATATTGAAAAAAATTTCGATTACCTGCTATTAAAAAAAATGAAAAAGTTTGAAAGAGACACTCATGACTTCCCATTATGGGGCAACCCGAAAAAGTTTGAGGTTTTTTTGGTTTTGATCGAACCCTTTAAAAAAGCATTCCGGAAAACCCCTTAAAAACAATTGGAAAAGAAGTTTGGGTTTAAATTTTTTTTCCTTTACTTGAGGAAAGCGGAATTTCCATCCCCTAACAGTAAACTGGATACGTTGGGGAAAAACCCTTAAATTAAAAAAAATTTGCTTAAGAATGACAGAAAAAAATTTTGAAAAGGCTAAAATACTTCCCTTTTCCCTTTTAAAAGGGTAACTTTAAAAAAATGAGGGCAGCTTTAATTTAAGGGCGTAGCTAAAGGAGGTGCGGGGTAGTACTGCAAAAAGTACCCCAACTGAGGCGGCCCAAAAGCCCTTTGCACATAAGGGGAAACAAAAGTTTTTTGGAAATTGGGACCCGGTAAATTCAGGGCCCAAATTTTACTTTTTTTACACCCGGGACCAAGAAAATTGAACCTAAAGCCTTGCAGGCTGGACTGATTAAAAATGGCAGTACCCCGGTGGGTGGGGGAAGTAAAACGAAGGGAAAAAATTAATGTCATTAAGGCCCCCCAGAGAACATTTCCCCCACCATAGGACATATTTTTATTTTCCACTCCCTTGGGGGAAATTAATGTGGTCAATCGGGTCCCCTTTTAAAAGGGGGACCAAAGGTTTTGGCCAGATGCTTTTGTGGCGTTTTAACCCCTTTCCCCCTGGGTTCCCCCCATTGCATTTTCCCAAATTTCCTCCTTTCCTTTGGGGGTTATTTGGGTTTGAAAATTTTTTCACAGTCAGGCACCGGGTTCCGTATATTTCTTTTCCTTTATTTTGTTCTTCCCTCCTCTTTTTTTCCCTTTCCTTTTTTATTCTTCTTTTCTTCCTCTTTTCTCTTTTTTTAAATTTTTTTTCCTTTTTTCTAGCTTATTTTCCTCTGTTTTCCCTTTGGGGGTACATATACAGGCCACTCCTGCTTTTCTTTTTATTTCTGGGGGAAAGGGGGGCGGCCTTTGGCGGGCCCGATCAGCGTTTAATTTTCCCCCCGGGCCCCCATTTTTTTCCGGGGCTTTTGGGTTTTTAAGGGCCCGCCCCCTTTGGGGGGCAGCTGGGGGAGCATAAACAAGGTCTGAACAGTCTCTTGGTTCTTGATTTTTGGGCTGGGGAAAACCCCGCCGGGCCCACCTTTTAGGCCGAAATCCTGGGGGGCCAAATCCCCCCAGTAGGGTGAGTCAGTGGGATATGTTTACAGTTTTTTTTTCCCTTTAGCGAGTTGCAAGCTTTGTTACAGCCCAAAGTTCAGCTTCCTGAAATGACATAAATCAAGGTTTAAAAAGCAGCCCTTTTTGGTTTATGCAAGGAAACCCCACAAATCCTTTATGGGAATCGTCCGGTTCATCTGATTTTCTGGATCCCTCTTTCAGGAACATAATCCCGGGGTTCCCCCCAGCTTGGGAAACCGGGGACAGTAGGAAGGTGGGGAAAATTTTCCCCCCCCCCCCTCCATCTGTTCAAGGCCCGTCAGTCATTAGGAAATGTCCCCTTTAAAATTTTTCTTGGTGATATTCAGGCTCCATCTTCCCCCCGGGGGAGAGGAAGAAGGGGGATGGGGGTTTAGGAACAGGTTAAAACACTTGATTTTTTTTGAGGGAGGTTTTGGGGAAACATTGGTTAAAAACCAAAACCTCAGACTTTCTTTGGTTCCCCGGGTCCCCCCCCCGAACCCGAGGGGCAAACCAAATCAAATTTTTTCTTCTTCCCATCTTTCTTTTCCTTTACCCCGGCTTTATGGAACCCTTTTTTGGGAAAAATAACGCTTCCTTCAGGGTAGAGTCCCAGGGTTTAGGCCCCCGAACAGAGTTAAATCTTGTCCTTTAAAAGGGCCTTTAGCCCACCCTTTTAATGCCCCGGGTCAATAAAGAGGGAAAGGGCCCTTTTTTTGGAGCTGGAATCCAAATCCCTTTAATTGTTGGGGTGGGTGCGAGTGCATATTTGTCCAAAAGATTCATCTTTTTCTTGGGGGACATCGTACATTGGGCCGGGTTTTGGGTTTTTGAGCATGCCCTTTCCCATTTTTTTCAATTGTTCCCATAAGGTCAAACCCCGATCCCATGAATCCGTGGGGGTGATCTAGCATTTTCCGATTTTCCTTTAAATTAAAAAGGTAGATAACTATCTGTGGCCTTGATTTCAAGTATGGCCATGAATCCTTCCAGGTTGCTGCATAGGTCTTCTGTATTTGCACCAGTCTTCTATAAAAGGGCATAGGGTACTTTTCTGGATCCGGGAGCCCGGTTCACTAGAGTTGAAACTTGATTTGACATACCTGAGGGTTTCATCCTCGGTTTCTGGAGGCTGTGGTGCAGGCCTAATGGACTGTGAAACGAATGGAATTATTTCTAGAACGTTTTATTTACATACTCAAAGGAATCAACTTCAGAATATTGTGTCTGGAAAGTAGGTGGTGTGTGGGTGGGGGACATCAGGTATGCTTGGCTACATCCTGTGTAGTATGGCCCTTCACCCGCATCAGCAGCATCTGGGGAATTTGCCACGACTTGATTTCACTAAGCGTGGTGGGTTTTTGTTGTAATGTATTGTTGCACTATGTCTGCCACTTCTTCTATACAGTCACTCATAGTGTACCCAAAGATGCCTGAAGAAATTAGTGGCAGAGCTATTGATCGTCTGGGGATGCGTTCTCTGCTCACGTTGGATGCATACACTAGAGGCTCCATATGGGTTTACCTGAGCAAGCGGCGACGTTTTCGGGAAGGGTTTCTTTTTTTTAAACGGGGCCTTAAAAGCATGGATCAGGTTTTGAGCAAAGAAAGGGGCCCCGGGGCCGGGGGCAGCTTTTGCCCCCCATTTCCCACTCGTTTACCTTGGGTACAAAGGCCTCCCTACTGCCTGTATCGGGGGACCTCCAAGTTTTTACATCGGCGTGCTAATCCCCCCTTGCTCCAAATTTTGATTTAGCAGGTTTACCAGGGCCCCCCACTTTTAACCGTACTAAGATCCCAAAACCCCACACGAGAGGGATTTTTCCCCCCTGACCAATAGCATACTTTTTCTAAAAAACCCCCCCCGTCCATGTTCTGTAAGGGTTTGGAACCCCCCAATCTGGGGAAGGGGGTTTGGGTCTTTATGAGACCGGGGGCGGGGGGCCCGGGCCCTTTGAGGCGGGACCCATGGGGGCATGGGAAGAGTGGTGAGGGTCAGATAAGGGGATTCCCGGGAGGCTGAGCATAATGAGCCCTTTTTTGGTCACCCCATTTGGGGGCCTTCCCGGGCTGTGTACACGGGGGAAAAAAAATGGGGCAAACCGGAGGGGGAAAGGTGGGATTTGAGCCTCCCAGGGTGCTGGGGGGCCTAGTGGAAATTTGGGAGCCTGTGTAATAGGATCCGGAAAAGTCTTTAAATTACTGGTTTACAAGGATGGTTCCGGGGTTCCAGTGGGTAAAACCAAGGGGCCGTCACAGGAAGTTCCGGTTTGATCCCAAGATGGGGCCACCAAAAGGGTGTATAAAGATGGCAATCACGGGAATTTCCCTGTTGGCAAAACCAAAGTTTGGCTCCCGGGGGGTTGGCCCAAAATTTTGGCTGCCACAGGAATTTCCCTGTTCCCCATTTCCGGGCCGCCCCCCAAAGGACATTGCAACGGAAGCGGGGGCGGACATATGCAAGAGGGGGGGTTTCCCCACAGTGACCCCGTTTCACGGAAGCCCTGGGTTCTGCAAACCCCAAAACCTGGTGCAGGTCCCCCCTTTCCCCCGGCCTTTTCCAGGGGCCATCATAGGGCGGGGGGCGAAATAAACCCAGTTGCATTTAAACATTTGTTTTTGGTTTAACATCAATTTTACAAAACCAAAAAAGCATTTCAGTTTTTTTCATCCCCCCTTTCTCCCTTAACTTCTGCAAAACCTTCAAACTTGGGGCCAAAATTTCCTCGAAAACCTGAGTGAGGCTTTTTGGCATTTTCTAAAAAATTTTTCCCTATCTTCCAGCATCCTTCGCCTGTTTTAAAGTTTTTTTTTTCCACTTTCGGGGCTGCAGTCTGCCGTCTGAGGGCAATCCAACTAATTTATACAAGCGACTCATTTCCCTTTCACTATTTTTTTCCCTTTCCCTCTTGCTCTGGAAATTCTACACCCTCCGGGCCCCTGCAGGGAGAGTCTTTTTCCCGTTTAAATACCCGCAACAAAAATTTACAAATTTTGGAGATACCCCCGGTGCAGCTGTCACCAGTGTAAAATTTAAACAGTTCCCGCCCAAGTTTCCCCCTTTCTCCTTTCCAAAATCCTGTCTTTGGGGTCCTAAACCCCCAAAACCCTTAATTTTTGCATGTATCCTACAAGAACGGGTTTTTATTTCCCTCTACCAGCCCCAAGGGGAACTTATGGGAAACCTTTAAGGGGTCCTATGGGGTTTTAACTTCCCCTGTCTCCTTTCTCAAAATGAAAGCCTTTATCCCAGTAAAATATATTCCGGTAAAACAGAAAAAACGGAAAAATTTTTTCCCTTCATTAAATGCAATACTTTTCTTTTTTTTTTTTTTTTTTTTTTAAACAGAAAAATTTCCCTTTTTTTTTTTTTTTTTTGTACCAGCTGACTTTTTTTCCCTTTTTTTTTTCCCCTCACTGTACGCGGAGTCTTTCACTTCCTCCTTGTTTTTTTCTGTCACTTGTATAAGTAACCGATGAGCCGTACGTGGAAAAGAAAGAAATCTCCCCTGTGCTGTTTTTCGAGATCCCCGAAGGAAAACCCAAAACCCGTCTGTACCATCGGACGTTAAAAATCACTGACCCCTAACAAAGGGTTTTTAACTAATTATTTTTTCCCTTAAATTAAACGGAAAAGCCACAATAAAATTTTTTTGGGATTTAAATTTTAACCGTGACTCAGTGAGGTTGCGAAATCTTTTCGGAAAGGACAGGGTTTCACCCGGCAGTCTGCGGGGCCCACAGGCTTGTGGTTTTCCTTTCATGACCCCCCCCGGCCCGTTAGGCCCCAAAAATTGTGGGTGGTCGTGAAAGGGGACAATCCCCGGGGTCAGCCCAGTTACCCCCAAATTTTCAAAGCATTGTGCACTGTGCTAAGAAGGGACACAGATAAAAATTTTTTTCCGGGTTTAAAACCCAGCCCCATCTCTCACCCGGGTTCCAGTCAGCACTTCCTGGAGTTTAATATGTGCCCAATATATATACACAGGAAAAAAAAAGGGGGGCGGGTTTTAAGGGGTGGTTTTTAAATTGAAAACAAATTGGGTATCTTCTGCTGTCCATTCCCGACCAATTTAGGTTTGCCACTGTACAGACGTCATCTCGGGTTTGTTTTTTCCCGTAAGTCCCCTTATTTCTTTGGGAAAAAATCTGTTTTTCCGTAAATATTTTACGTCTTCTGGGGGGGGTACACGGGAAAGTCGGGGCCATCTTAAAATTTCATAGTTCCTCTTTGCTGACAAGTTTTTGGGGGACAAGGGGGGGAAAAAATTTTTTTTTTGAAGCATTTCAAAAGTTTCAAAGTATAAAAGGTATACGGGGCAATCATATATATGTAATCAGACTTTACAAACTGTATTTTGAACGGGCCCCGCCTTTTTTATTTTGATTGGGTTTAATAGTTTTTCCATAGGTTTTTAAAGTTCACGGGCGCTCCTATTTGTTTTGGGCCCCGGTTTTTTGCCGACCCAAAAAGAAATGGGTTTCAGGAAATTTTTAAATTTCTGTATTTCCCGGGCCCCAAATTTTCCCAAAATCCAAAAAATTCCCCCCATGTTGCGCCGTTTTGATTTTTGGAAAGGTTTTATTTTAAAGTATTTTTTTTGTAGGTTTTCATCTCTTTTTCAAAGAATGTTTTTCGCCTTTATAAAAAGGGGATTTTTTTTATTCATACCCCCACGGACATGAAAACTTGTAAATTTAAACCCTTGGATAGATTTTGTACAGGCAAAATTTCTTCTTTTGGGGGTGAAAAAAAAATGTTTCTTTTTGTTGGGCCAAAAACAGCAAACAAAGCTTAATTTAAACCCCCGGATCTAAATTGCGCAAAAGAAATGAGGGCCAAAAAAATTTAAATGGTATTTGGATTGTAAAAATGCTGTTTTTTTAAATGAATCAACAGGAAAAAGGCCCTTTTTAAAAACCCCTTTGGGTATTCAATGTGCCCGTTTAACGATAGCATTAAAAAGTATATGCAGCTGCATTGGAGCACACTGGGGTTTTAGTTTTTCCCAAAACCCCACAAAATCAAATTAGAACGTAAGAGAAGCAGCTCTGAGGGCAAACTGTGCACCCCCCAAAAAACGCTGTTTTAAAAATGAGTTCTTTGTATGGATATATAAGACAGCAGCGGCAGCACCTTCCCCACACAGCACAGTGGAGGGTGTGAGGGCGAATTTTGGCGCCCGGGCTAATATTGAGGTTTACGTCCCGGGGAATTTCCCCCCCGGTCTCTGAATTTTGGGTTCATCTCTGCAGTGTCATGTAGGCTTTCGCCCTTTTTTCCTCCCCGAGTTCTTTGCCCCCTTAACGCCATGGCTCGCAGTAAATTTTTTCCCAAACAAAAAACGCTTCGTTCCCCCCGAATCACCCCCAAAATTCGACTTCGTTTAGGGAAACGAAAATTTTCCTGAAATTTTAAAAAGAATTCCCCTTTGGGTTTGAATCAAATTTTCCCAACTCTAAGGTAACCTTTTCTTAAAAACTATTTCTTTTATTTTCTATTTTTTTTGCTTTTCAATGGCCATTTGTAAATGCTGGATAGTAAGAAAAATCAGATCCAACGAATATCGATTCCCTATAGCAAACCATTTCTCACGATATATCAAGTCATCCTGTAATAGGATCGGTTGCAATGGGCTCCTGAGGCCTCTAGGGATGCGTGATGTTTTTGCATATTCTGTTAGTGCATGAGATTTTTCTTACTATCCATCATTTACAAATGTCCGTTGAAAGCATAAAAATAGAGATAAAAGCAATAGAAGATGTTAAAAAAGGTTACATCTGATCAACTTAACCAGATTTTAAATTAAAGATTTGCAAGGGAATTTTTTGAAAAAAATTGCGATTACAGCTGCTATAAAATAAACTGAAAAAGTTTGAATGAGACACTCATGACTACTAGTGATGAGCGAACCTGAAAAAGTTTGAGGTGTTCGTTTCGAGTCGAACTTTGAACAAGCATTCGAACCCCATTAAAGTCAATTGGAGAAGATGTTTGGGTTAATTTTTATACCTATACATGTGAGGAGAAGCTGGAATTACCATCCATAACAGTAAACTGGATACGTGGAACAACTTAGTGAAGAAAATTTGGCTCTAAGAATGACAGAAAAAATTAGAGAGGCTAAAATACTTCATTCCTTTCAAAGGCTAACTAAAAAGATGAGTACAGCTTGCAAGTAAGGGCGTAGCTAAAGGAGGTGCAGTGGTAGTAGCTGCTATAAGTACCTACAACCTGAGGCGGCCCAAAAGCCCCTTTGACACATAAGAAGACACCGTTATTGGAAATGGCACATGGTAACTTGCAGGAGCCCTATTTCACTTTTTGCACCAGGGACCAAGAACTTGAACCTATGCCTCTGCAGGCTGGACTAGATTAGATGGCAGTACCATTGGTGGCTGGGAGATGTAATACGATGGAAATAATTAATGTCATTATGGTCTATTTCTGCTCACAGTGTTTGACCTTGGTGACCCTTGCTTTGCCATTCAGATACTATTAGATTCTTTCTCCCCCCACTGTACTGATCAGAAGCTGATATCATACATTTATTCTAAGGATCCCTCCCATGTATGGATGGTCAGATAATTCTGAAGTCTGTTGTAATGCTGACTATACCACTTAGACTTAAGGGATACTGTGTTTGGGCATCCTGGGAGTTAAGGGAGACAGCTCTGACTAGTATAAAAAGGCTTGCTGTGCCATTGAGAGCTAGCTTCGGCTGGGGTTGGGCATTGCCCCAGCACCCCTTTCTGTGTCATCGAACGAGATGGGTGTACTTTAAGGTACTCTGGGGCTCCCCGTTTCACTGAGCACGACTAAGCATCTATAACATCTGTAACTGCAGCTAAGTATCATTCTATTCATTTATTTATGTAATAAACCTTTCATTTTTTATATATTTTGCCTGATTGTAATTATTTCTTGACCGCCAATCAATCATCCGCTTACAGGAGAACAGGGCAATGGGGAACAGTGACGTTGCGGTTCAACTACATTAGATGGCAGTACCATTTGTGGCAGCGAGAAAATGGCAATGGGGAACAGTGACGTTGCGGTTCAACTACATTAGATGGCAGTACCATTGGTGGCAGCGAGAAAATGGCAATGGGGAACAGTGAGGTTCCGGTTCAACTACATTAGATGGCAGTAGCATTGGTGCCAGCAAGAACATGCCAATGGGGAACATGGAGGTTCTGGTTCGACTAGATTAGACGGCAGTACCATTGGTGGCAGCGAGAACATGGCAATTGGGAACATGGAGGTTCGGGTTCAACAAGATTAGACGGCAGTAACATTTGTGGCAGCGAGAACATGGCAATGGGGAACATGGAGGTTCTGGTTCAACTACATTAGATGCCAGTACCATTGGTGGAAGCAAGAACATGCAAATGGGGAACTGCCAGGTTATGGTTCGACTGGATTAGACAGCAGTACCATTGGTGACAGAGAGAACATGGCGATGGGAAACATGGAGGTTCCGGTTCAACTAGATTAGTCGGCAGTACCATTGATGGCAGCGAGAACATGGCAATGGGGAACAGTGAGGTTCCAGTTCAACTAGATTAGACGACAGTACCATTGGTGGCAGCGAGAACATGGCAATGGGGAACAGCAAGGTTCCGGTTCGACAACATTAGACGGCAGTACCATTGGTAGCAGCGAGAACATGGCAATGGGGAACATGGACGTTCCGGTTCAACTACATTAGATGGCAGTACCAGTTGTGGCAGCGAGAACATGCCAATGGGGAACAGTGAGGTTCTGTTTCAACTTCATAGAGGGCAGTACCAGTTGTGGCAGCGAGAACATGACAATTGGGAACATGGAGGTTACAGTTCAACTAGATTAGACGGCAGTATCATTTGTGGCAACGAGAACATGGCAATGGGGAACAGTGAGGTTCTGGTTCAACTAGATTAGACGGCAGTACCATTGGTGGCAGCGAGAATATGGCAATGGGGAACATGGAGGTTCCGGTTCAACTACTTTAGATGGCAGTACCATTAGTGGCAGCGAGAACATGACAATGGGGAACAGTGCACCAGGGTTTTGCACCAGTGCCCAAGAACATGTGATATATGTGATGTCAGTAAGAACAACCCAATGGGGAATATGGAGGTTCAGCTGGCAGGGGCGTAGTTACAGGGGGTGCAGCAGTAGCCAGGGCTGCCATCAGTCATCTATTAACTGTTTCAGGGCCCAATACGCCAAATCAAATGGGACCTCCACCCATTACTAGTTCCATTTTTTTAACTTATCAGTGGGCCCCTTTTGACAGGAGTAACTTGTGCCATTTCCAATACCAGTGTCGTCCTATGTGTCAAAGTGGTTTTTGGACTCCCTCAGGATGCAGGGGCTGCTACCGCTGCACCCCCTATAACTAACTACACCCCTGCCAGCTGAACCTCCATGTTTCCCATTGGGATGTTCTTGCTGCCACCACATACAGGGTTGCCAATAGGGCAGTACGGGCAGTACTCCTGCCAGGGGCCCTAATATGTTAAAAATTAGGAGCTAGTAATGGGTCTGGGCACCATTTGATTTGGCTGTATGGGGCCCTGAAACGGTTAATAGATGACTGATGGCAGCCCTGGTAATGGGGAGGGGGAGTTACTATTTCACTTTTTGCACCAGGGCCCAAGAACATGATCTAATGCCTCTGCAGGCTGGACTAGTTTAGACGTCAGTACCATGGGTGGCAGCAAGAACATGCCAATGGGAAACATCGAGGTTCAATAAAGATTTGGAGGGCTACGAGGAGGAGTAAGGAGTGTATGCAGTGTACATCAAGGTCATACAGGTGTATCTTTCAAAATTACTGTAATGCAGCGGGGTAGTGGATCCACTGGACCACCGCGAGCGATGGTACTGACCACACCAGGGAGCGGAGTCTAAGTGGGTCCCGGTTTTCACCGGAGCCTGCCGCAAAGCGGGATGGACTTGCTGCGGCGGGATTCCACCAGGTCGCTACCCCCGATGTGGCAGGCTTGCGGCGGCGGCCGAGGTGCCACGCGGTACAGAACACGGTAGACAAGATCGGAGTCAAGGTCGGGACAGGCAGCGAAGGTTCGGAGTCGAGGACGTAAGCAGACGGGACTGGTACACGGGATAGGCAAACCGGAACAAGACGAGGCTTCCTCTCATAGGACAAGGGCGCTATGGATTCGGCAACGAGTTCCCAGAGTTGGAGCCCTTATATAGGAGCAGCGGCCGGCAAAACCAATTACCAGCGCACTGTCCCTTTAAATTTGAGAGAACCAGCGCACGCGCGCCCTAAGGATCGGGGCCGCGCGCGCCGGCCCGCAGACAGTGACGGGGAAGCAGGAACGTGGACTGGTGAGTGGATGCGCCCGAGGGGACGCATGCGCCCGTGGACTGCACCGCCCGCCTCAGGCGCCAGCTGCGGCGCAGGGGAACGAGTGCACCCGCAACCCGAGCTGTGGGCTGCAGGGCCACTCGTTACAGTACCTCTCTCCCCCCCCACTTTGGCCTCCTCCCCCCTCTGGCCTGAAAAAATCTCCTCAGCATTCCTTGGTCCATGATGTTGTCCTCCGGCTTCCACGATCTTTCCTCGGGCCCGAACCCCTTCCAATCGATAAGGAAATAACTCTTCCCTCTAATTGTCTTCGTGGCCAAAATTTCCTTTACGGAAATGACATCAGAGGTATCAGCCACCAGGGCAGGAGCAGACACCTTATGAGAAAATCTATTCAAAATGACAGGCTTAAGGAGGGATACAGGGAAGGAGTTCGGGATCCGC
The DNA here is from genome assembly GCA_025379985.1 of Phyllomedusa bahiana. NCBI lineage: Eukaryota > Metazoa > Chordata > Amphibia > Anura > Hylidae > Phyllomedusa > Phyllomedusa bahiana. Next base: position 54,494 of record JAODAL010023138.1, read on the forward strand.
ACTGTGTGGGGAAGTCGGAGTTGGTAGGCCACCGGGTTGATCTTTTTGAGGACTACAAAAGGACCGAGGTAGCGGGGGCCTAGCTTATAGCTGGGGATCTTCAAACGAACGTATCTAGAAAACAACCAGACCTTAACCTCAGGGACAAACGAAGGAGGAGGTCTGCGGCGCCTGTCCGCTTGCTTCTTGGTCTGGGCGGAGGCCTGTTGCAGGGCCTGCCGAGTTTCGCTCCAAATGGACTTGAGGTCGCGGACCAGGGAGTCCACGGCAGGGACATTCGAGGCCTCAGCCAGCGGGAGGGGTGGGCAGGGATGAAGGCCATAAACTACAAAGAATGGAGAAGCTCCGACCGACTCCGAATCTAAAGAATTGTGTGCAAATTCTGCCCAGGGTAACAAGCTGGACCAGTCATCCTGCCGAGCAGATACAAAATAGTGTAGGTAGTTCTCTAGGGTCTGATTTACCCTTTCCACCTGCCCGTTCACTTTAAGCTGGGAACAGAGGGACCGCCAGAACCTGGACACAAACTGCACCCCACGATCCGACACGATATGCCGAGGAAGGCCGTGTAAACAAAAGACATGCAAGAAGAAGAGGGTCGCAAGGCGAGGTACAGAAGGTAACCCTGGCAATGGTACAAAATGCGCCATTTTGGAGAAGTGATCCACAATGACCCAAATGACGGTGTTACCGGCAGAGGATGGAAGATCAGTAATGAAGTCCATTGCAATATGGGACCAAGGGAGTATGGGGATGGGCAGAGGTTGCAGCAGCCCCGCAGGCCAGGGGGGAAAGTTTGTTGCGGCACAGGGGGGAGGGACCGCAAAGTCCTTTTAACATTTGACTAAGCTGGCCCCCAATAGTAGCGGGCGATCAACTGCCGGTTTTTGCCCCCCCCGGTTGACCGGCGCCTGAGAGCAATGCCCCAAAATTTCAGGACTCTTTCCGAATTTGGGGGGCGCACGAAAGTCTTGTCAGAGATCCACAGGGGTTTGGTGTTTCAGGGGTCAGGAGGAATGATGTGACGGGTGGGACTTTTCACCCAAAACGTCGGGGGGCACTATAGGGCATCGTTTAATTTCTTCTTGCGGGGAAGTGAACCAAAAATTTGAACCGTGGGAACAGGGCCCCGGGGCCCTCCCGGGGGTTAGACGCTGACCCGTTTGAGGACGCAGATTTTGTGATCCGAAAAAAATGTACGGATGAGAGCCCCCTCCAAAAGATACGCCTTTCCTCGAGGGTGTTAATGGCCAGCAATTCACGGTCCCCAAATGGTGTATTTATCTCGGCCGAGGAGAAGGTCTTTGAGAAAAACACAAGTAACCATTTGCCCTTAGGGGCCCCGTGAAAAAAGCCCCGCCCCTGTCCCACCGAGAAGCGTAACCCTCCAGGAAAAAAGGGTTTCTCGATGTCTGGGCGGAAGGACTGGGGCAGAGGCAATGTCGCCTTGAGCTGGGTAAATGCCTTTCGGCCAATGGGGCCCATTGTTTTCGGATTACCATCTTCCCGTGAGGGCCAATGGGGGCCACCAGCATAAAAAAAATGGGGAATAAATTGCGATAGTAATTGGCGAACCCAGGAAGCGTGGAGGGCCCCAAGGCCCGATGGACGAGGCACTTCAGAACGGCAGACAAATTTGGCCCGGGGTCCATTTGAAGTCCCTTGGCAGAAATTATGTACCCAAGGAAGGGCAGACGGGTCTGATGGAAAGGCATTCTCCGCTTGGCATAGAGGTGTTTTCTCAGAGACACTAAGGACCGGGCCCCAATGGAACAGGGGAAATTGGCACCCCAGGGGGAAAAGACCAAAATGTCATAGGTACACAATGACACGGGTATAAAAGTCACGAAAAATCTTGGAAAAAGCGTGGAATGGGGGGGGGGTTTACAGAGCCCGAACGGCAAACAAAAGTTTCAAAATCCCCATCTCGGGTTTAAAAATGCGTTTCCACTCGTTGCCTTCCCGGATGGGGTTTTAAGGCACCTCCCCCCGACCAAATTTTGGAGAAGTCTTGGCCCCTCATAGGGGGAGAGTTGGGTTTGGAGGGGGGGGGGTAGCGGTTTTTTTTCACAGAAAATTTTTTAAAGGGCCCACGGTAGTTAGAAAGGGCGAAGGAGCCATCCTTTTTCCCACGAAGAAGAACCCGGCCCCACCCGGGGAAAGAGGCTTCGGATAAATTTTTCCTGAGATTCCCCTGTTATAGCCGGCGGGCCCTTTGGGTTTTCTGGCAGGGAGAGTGGTGACCCTCCCCCGCGGGGGGCTTGTACCAGGTAGGAAAAATTATTGGACAGTCTAGGGCGATGAGGGGCAAGGTTTGGCCTGCCTCTCGGAGAACATGCGAAGCCTGGTCCCGGCGGCAACCCCCCCGGGGAGGGGGGCGCACCGGGCGAGGTCCCACCAGCAACGGAACTGGTAATTTTCCCCCCAAACTGTGACTTGCCATCTTCCAGTCCAAACAGGTAGGTTTTGCTGCAACCATGGCAACCCCAGCGGATGCCGACGGGAGGGGGGGCAGCACTAGAAGGAGACCTTTCCCCGAATGCGCGCCCTATGGGCATAGAAACAGGCTCCGTGCGACAACGGATGGTATCATGCAGGATTCACCACTACAGAGGAATGACCGCGGCTTTCGAGGCGAACCACAGGGGCTGAAATTTTGATACCCGGACGGCATCCAGAAAAACCCGGCAGAAAAGGAATCCAGAAAGGGAGGAACTGGACACGCGATCCAGAAAGGTAACGATCGCCCCGGCAGGTGAACGTGGGAGGGGCTTTCACACCCAGGGGCGCCTTCCCCTGTGGTGGTGCGAGCGTTTCCTGAACGTGGGCGAAGTGGGCGTCTCCCCCTAAGTGTTTTGCACTGGCGCGTAAAGCTGGTTTTTAGCGCGGCGACGGGACGCCCTGTTCCCCGGGAACACGGTCCCTTGCAGGGGTTTCCCACCGAGTGTTGAGGGAGAGGGAGAGGAGGCTTTTTTTGGGGACGAGGGAAGCCAGAGAGGGAAACCACGAGGGGGGGCAGCGTCATTTTCCCCGGGGGAAACTCTTCCTGCCTTTGGTAAAGACATCAACGTGTGGTGATGGACGGCCAGACAGAGATCCGGGAGGTCCCTCGCTGCCAAGGGGTCTTTAAACCTGCTAGAGAGGCCCTTCTTGAAAGGTGGCGCAGAGGGCGGCCTAAACCAGGGTTTAAATTTTGAGGACGGGTGCGGAATGAATGCGTATTCTCCCCCAGGAGTCCCCCCGGCGCGATTCAGGGGAGCGTCTCAGCGGAAGACGCTTGTGCCAGTTCCTCGAAGCGCACCGGAAAAACCCCCAAAAAAGGCCTGCAGATCGCCACCACAGGGTCCCCCCTGTCCAGAGGGGGGGTCGCCCCGGCCGAGCCTTTCCCAAAAGCAGACTGAGAAAGAAGGCCACTTTTTCCCCTTAGACCGGACTGATCGGCTCATTCCCCGTGCATGGAGCATGATAATAAAACCTGGCAGAGCTTCAGATCTCTATAAACTTCGAGGGGGGGGAAAACAGTCGAAGCTTGGTCCCCCCAGAGGCCGGAGAGACAGCTGGTGCGGACGGTGGAGGCGGTGAGGGAGATGTGCGTGGGGCCCAAAGCGTTGCTAGGCCATTTGTTGATCCCAATGTTTTTGGGCCCGTTGGGCCAGCGCTGGATTGTGGGCGACAAGGGCGTCGGCCTCCCCGCTGGGCAACGGCCCCTTTGGGGGGACCTGGCCAAAAACCCAAATTAAAGCAGGGGGGTATGGATCCACTGGGGGCCGTGGGATGTTACTGACCACCCAGGGAGCGGAGTAATGGGTCCCGGTTTTCACCAAAGCCCGCTGCAAAGGGGATGGATTGCTGCGGCGGGATTCCCCCAGGTCGCTACCCCCCCTTTTGGAGGCTTGGGAGGGGATCGAGGTGCCACGCGGTACAGAAAATGGTAACAAAAATCAGAGTTGAGGTCAGGCCCAAAAGGTCAGGACAGGCAGGAAGGGTTCGGAACGAGGATAAGAACGGGAGGTCAGGGGGTAGGCAAACCCAAAAGCGAGGCTCCTCTCTAGGGGAAAGGGGTATGGATTTGGAACGAGGTCCCAGGTTGGAGCCCCCAAAAAGGAGCAGCGGGCCCACAAAAAACCAATTACGGCCCGGTCCCTTTAAATTGAGAAAACCAGCGCGTCCGCGCCCCTAAGGATCGGGGCCGCACACGCCGGCCCACAGACATGGGGGGGAAGCAGGAACGCGGATGGGATGGTTTCGCCAGAGGGGACGGTTTCGCCCGTGGGCCACCCCCCCCCTCAGGCGCCGCTGGGGCCAGGGGAACGAGGCACCCCCAGCCCGGGTGGGGGGGCCCGTTACAATTACATTGGCCGAAGACCTGTAAAATTTGCGTTGGCAGCATGAATACAATTTGGAAGCAGCAGTGTAATAGGATGGAAAAAATTTAAAGTGTCTTATTAGATGTGATATAAAATAGTTTGAACAATATCGTTCCGTCTTTATAATAGATCCCCGTGTGTTTTTTGTGTGTGAGGACAACTTCATGTCTAGGTCTATTTTGCCCCGTTTTTGACCTTGGTGATCCCTGCTTTGCCATTCGTGTTTAAAGATAATTTTATATTTTCTCCCCACTGTATGATCAGAAGTGAACTATTACATAATGCTTAACTATTCATCCCTCCCAGTTGGATGGTCAGAAATTCTGAAGTCTCTTGATAAGGACTATACAATTAGAAAAAAAGGGGGTACTAAGTTTGTTCATCCTGAGCGTTAAGGGAGACAGCTCTGACTAGGATAAAAAGGCTTGATGTGCCATTGAGAGCTAGCTTCGGCTGGGGCATGGCATGCGCTCAGCGCCCCTTGATGTGTCATCGGACGAATTGGGGGTACATGAGGTACCGCGGGGCCCCCCTCTTCACCTTGTACAAAACTATGCATCGATAACATCTGAAAACTGCAAGCTAAGTATCATTCTATTTAATTTTATGTAATAAACCTTTAATTTTTTATATATTCTGCCTGATTGTAATTAATTTCTTGACCACCAATCAATCACCCACTTACAATTGGTGTCAGAAGTGGGATTGGCGCTACAAGAATTATTACAATTGTTTTATTGGGAAATAGCAATGGATAGGTTAGCTGAGATGTTTAGTTTTGGGGTAGATGACAAAAGTCGAGTCCAGTCTCCTAGTGAGTGCACTAAACACTCGATTGTTTGCGTCACCATTGCGACGGACAGACCCCAGTCGGTCGGTGGTGAATCTTGTACTGTATCTTTAACGGCTGAAGACCATAGCAGAAAATGGGATTGGGTCTGCTGGATGGCGCGAGGGAGAGAGACAGACAAGTACTGAAGTATAGAGCAGGTGGTGATGTTTTAAAGAGACAGGAGAAAGCTAAAAGCCACATTGTAACACTGAACTAGCAGAGTGTCAATGTAGATATATTTATAGATATATTTTTTCAGTACGGAAAATGTTAGATTGTCAGTGATTGTGAACGAAATGAGGAAACTATTTAGGATTTATACTGACGTTTTTGTGCTTCCTTCCAGGGGTATACCATATTTCTGATAAAGTTATGAACAATTAAGAGCAAAGAGTTTTTTAACATTTGGTTCATTATGGTATAAGATATTTTGTATAATCCTACAGCTGTCTGATAGCAGAGAATGGTGGATGCTGTCACAAATTTTTTTCTCCCTAAGTGATTACCTGGGTGGGGAATGTAACCAACTTTCTGTTGTTTTTTTTTAAACGTTATTTTTATTAGTGCTTTCCGATTAATAGATACAAACAAACAATACCCCCAACATGGGGGAACAACAAAGGGAGATCAGGGGAGGGGGAGGGAACTTTCTGTTTATTTTATAGGAGCAAAAAGAATCTTCTTGTGCAAAATGTTTGTGATATCACTTGTTAGCGCTAAAATCTGGTGCAAATGAAAATAATGCAGAAGTTATGTGGCAGGAATGTTTAATTTGTTTTAGTCAAATGTAGACACTGGTGGATAATGGTTGTGGTGGTTCTGAAGAACTTGTATATTTCGGGGGCCACTGTGGTGCAGAAAATGAGTTGGTGGTTTTGCTTTCTGTTTCCTGACCCTGTAAGGTGAGATTCCCTGATGAATAGTGCTTGTTATAATGGCTATTGTTCCCTATCACCTAGGGGTGGCCCATGTTGTTTTGTGGGGGCCTGTGAATTTCAATTACCCCCCCTGATTGTGGTTTAATCTTTCCCCATACTGACTATTAAATGTATCTTGTCATCTGTGTTGAAGGTTCCAGTTTATAATAAGGGAAAATATATGTTTTTTTGTAAGTGTTGGGCCCGTGTCTAAAAATGTGTCTTCATGGAGAGATCTCTCCCCCTTCTAAAAATGTCCTTGTGAGGATCCTTGTACAACAATAAAACACATCAAAGACCTGTGTACATTGTAAAATCTCACAAGTATACTATAAAGTCTGGTGATATCAAATGCTTGGAGTGTACACTGATAATCTTGCATGTGTAACTAACCAACAGCAATGAATTTAAGATAAGTTAATATAATAATTACTTACAGGTTAAAACTGAGAGTTGGCCGAAAGATTCTGTGCCTGGTCACTGACAAGAAGCACATGGTGATTGACCTGTTGACCTTTGGAATGCTAATGTGAATGCTAAAAGTGCATGAGAAGCTGAGTGTTCTCTCTGCATGTTAAATCTGTTTCTATATAAAAAAGGCCTGAGCTGGCATTAGAAGTACAAATCATATAAATATATTCTAGGGTTAATATTAAATAATGAAGAATATACTGTACATACACGTTGAGTTACACAAAGACCATGGGTATGCGTACAGGAATGTGTGACAGTGTCTGCGCTGCTTGATTGACAGGTGCAAGTGTAAGATTATGGAGGTGTGAGCAGCTATTTGGGAATGTGCCATGGTGTAGTAGGAATTTATGATATAGAAAAAACATTAAGGGCGACATGTATGAACGGGCTTTTCGCCCGTTTTCTGGCGTATACTGCGCCTCCCGGCCCGAATCCCCCTCTCGGACGCAGGGATGCAGAGTTAGGCGCAGCGTTCGCCACTTTCAGCTGCGCCCCGCATGAAGGGGCGGGCAATGGGCGCGGTGTGGGCGCGGTGTAGGCGTTCCGGGGCGGGACGCGGCGCGCTCGAAAACTCCGAGGCATGTACGATGGCGGCTCGCCAAATTGCAGCGCAATGCAGCGCTCGGCAGCTCCGACAAGCAGACCTGGTTGATTTTGGTCTAAATGCTCCGGCGGAGGCGAAGTGAAGCAAGATCGGAACATGCGATGAAAAATAGAACAAGATCGCAACAGAAATCTCGGCGCTCAGCTCCGACAAGCAGACCTGGTCGAAATGCTCCGGCGGAGGCGAAGTGAAGCAAGATCGGAACATGCGAGGAAGCAGATAGCAGATCGCGACCGAAATCTCGGCGCTCCGCTCCGTGCAGCAGGAGTATGATTCCAAAAAAATCGCCTTTATAAAGGCGGAAAAGATTGCCAGAAAAGAGCTCGACCTCAAAAATAAAATAATAAAAAAAAAAAATCACTTTCCGAAAATCTAGACCGGAAATACAAAAATTTCGGATATTGGAAATTCCCGGGGAAAATAATTCGAAAGATTCCATTGGGGGCAGAAACCAGCCAATCAGAATAGGAGCCAGAAAACCCTTAAAACCTATGGAAACGTTTTGACCAATCAAATCAACGGCGGGACATTTAAAAATACGAAAAAAATAAAAAAAGACTGTTTGGTTTTGCATGGGGCTTGGCTATCTCGCCAACAGAATAGGAGCACGGGGACCCTTTTATAGCCTATAGATGTTTAAACCCAATCAAAACCAAGGGGGGACAGTTCAAAAACGTAAAAATCAAAAAGGCTATTTGGGTGAGCTAGGGGGCTTCCTATCCCACCCAAACCCAAACGCGAGCACTCTCCCCTTGAAATCTATGGAATATGGGGGCCCTCAATTCGGCTCTCAGCGCGTCGCGGGGTATGAAAAAAAAAAATCATTTTTAGTAATGAAAATATTGCAGATAAACGGTAAAATCTTCTCTAAAAAAAAACACTTAAATCCCTAACAACGCTTTTTCGCCGAACCGGGGCACAAAAGGGAATTGAAAAAGAGAGAATTTCCGGGGGAAAAACAGTTATTCAAATTTTTTAAACTCTTCTCATTGGGCGGCAAAAACCACAAATCAAAGGAGCGACAGGGCCCCTTCAACCATGAGGAAATTGACCAACTCAATCGGAGCGACAGGGACCCCTTCTAACCATGGAGAAAAATTGCCAAACATATTCAAGGCGGGCTGTTCAAAATACATAAAAAGGCAGAACGAGCTATTGGTTTTGAAAGCGGGGGCTCGTCCATCTTAGCCAAACAAGGCGGCTACTTTTTTCTAGGTTTTATGGGGAAAAGAAAATTTAGAGCGGCTCTGTGATTGGCTAATTTAAAAGAGGCGGGTTTTTGGGCCAATGGGAGAGCGAAGCGACGCTCCGATGGGGTTTTTTAATGCAATTGAAATAAAACTGGGCAGGCCGAAATCAAAAGATAACCAAAAGAAGTTGTCCCCATGTGTTAAAAATCAAAATAATATTGGGTAACGACCCAAAAATTATAAAAAAATTAATTTATTTTTTTTTTTCTTTATTTCCCCTTACCAAAGGGTCACTGTATGGGGGCAAGGAAAAAAAATACAAATGTTTTTTTGAATACAGCTCTGTAAAGTCCCCGCGCCTCCATTTTGTGGGGGCCTGCGGGGGCATGGGGGTAGTGTGGGGCTGGT
>JAODAL010023139.1:0-63285 GCA_025379985.1 Phyllomedusa bahiana
GGCATTTTAAAATTCACCTGTGGTACTACAAAACTGCTGTTTTCAAAATTTAAATGCAAAGTAGCTATAAAACAAAGGGGCCTGCGAAAAGTGAAAAACACGTTTAAAATGTATTCGGTAAAAAAAGGATTTTTGGAACCTTTAAATTCCCTGTGGTACAAAAAAAATTGTGTTTTTTCACATTTAAGGAAAGATGCCTAATGAAAAAAGCTGTAGTGCCCCAAAATGAAAAAAACCGTTCTGAATGTATTCAGATAAAAAAAGGGTATTTTTTTGGAACCTACCCCAATTCCCCTGTGGTGAACAAAATTGTTGTATTAAAATTTAACTCAAAGTGATCTGCAAAAAAGCTGGCCGCCCAAAGTGAAAAAACGTATTGTAATGTATTGGGATAATAAAAGGTTTTTTTTTGGCGCCTATCAATTCACCTTGGGGGCTAAAAATTGTTGTTTTTCAAATTTAAATGCAAAGTAGATCTGTCAAAAAAGCGGGCCTGTGCCAAGTAAAAAAAAACACGTATCTGAAATGTATTGGTTTAAAAAAAAGGTATTTTTGGCATTTTTCAATTCCCTGTGGTGACTACAAAATTGCTGTATTCACATTTAACTGCAAAGTAATTATCAACAAAGCTGGCCTGCCCCAAAAGGGAAAAAAAAACGTATCTGAAATGTTTGGATATAAAGGTATTTTTGGACCTTTAAATTACTGTGGTGATACAAAATTGCTGTATTCACTTTAGTGAAGGGGCCCCTCAATGAACAAAGCTGTACTGCCCCAAAAGTGAAAAAACCTATCTGAAATTTTTGGGAAAATACAGGTTTTTTTGGGCCCACAACCCTTGCTGACTAAAAAAATTGTGGATTCTAATTTAACTGCAAGGGGGCTATATAACCCAAAGCTGGAAGGGCAATTTTGAAAAAAAACACCTTTCTGAAATGTATACTGTAATAAAGGGGGAGTTTTGCCCTAAAAAGAGACCTGCAGTTACTAAAAAAGGTTTCCTAAATAAGTTCAGGTCCCCAATACCCAGAAAAAAATTTTCAATAGAAAAGTTAATAATAAAGTATTGCATTAAAAAAAAAAATGATCACTAATCTGGTGAACTATACCCAGTATTCTTTATAGAGTTGTCTGTGTTCGCCCGCGGGCCCCCCCCCCCTTCCCCCTGCTCCCTCCGTATTTTTTACAGGGTGTGTCCTTTAAAATTCTCTACCTAACACATAAAATTTCCCCAAACCTGATCTAACTAAGTCGAAGGATACAGCTAACAGTAGAGCTTTCCTGTAAAAGAAATAGAATTTTTCGCGAGCTGTTTGACACGGCAGACAGCCACTGCTATGAGACCTTGAGAAACTGATCATGAACGGAAGGGCTTTTGAAATGGGACTTGGTTTTGGGATGCTGGACCCCGCGGCGTGATAGTAAGCCACGCCGGGGAACGGAATTAAGTAGCCCCGGTTTTCCCCAGAGCCCCCCGAAAAGGGGGGGATGGACTTGCTGGGGCTTGAGGTCCAGTCGTCCCCCTGACGTGACCCTGCGGCGGCACCCGGGGTGCGGGGGAAGGTACAAAATAGATTCCCAAATGAGCAGTGGGAGGCAGATGGTCGGGCAGGGGGGAATGGTTCGGGGTGTGGACAGGCGAAAAAGGTCAGGGCAGGGGCGGGGGTTCGGAGTCAAAAACGTAGAAAAGGTTTGGTAACGGAAAGGGAAATTTTGACTATCGGGAACGCTTTAAAAAGGAGGGGAACAAAGATTCAGGGGGGAAGTGTGGGGGCCCAAAACTTAATAGGACAGCGCCGGCAATTAGCCAATTCCCGGCGCACTGTCCCTTTAAATCTACATGAAAGCGGCGCGCGGGTTTGGGGGGCGCGGCCTTCCGGCCAGGGGGGGCGCGGCCCGAATGGGGCGCGGGGGTGAGGGGACGGGACGGATGCACCACGGGCGGCAGTGGGACCCGCGGGGGCCCCGCCCCCCGGGGGGAGCCCGGGGGGCCCGGTTTTCAAACGTGGTCCTTGGCCCGGACCGCGGCGCAACCCTTACAGCCCCCCCCTTAGACCCCCCCTTTTTTTTTGGATGCAAAAATTAGGGGGGGTTTCGATTCGGTATTGAAATTCTGGCTCCCAGGACCTCCCTCGGGCCCCGAAGCCCTTCCAATCAGAGGAAGAAGGTTTCCCTCTGACGCTTATCCCCAAGTGTCCTTTACTAAAGATGTCGGCGGACTTGGCTACTGGGGAAGGAGTTACATTCCCTGAGGAGAAATGGTTAGGCCCAGGGCTTAAGGAGGGAGACATGAATGCTTTTGGATCCAAGAGATGGAGGCAGGGGAGCTTGTAGTCCCCGGGTTAAAATCCCGAAGACCTTAAAGGGGCCCGGGAAGCAGGGCCCGATTTGAATGGAACCTTCAGGGAAAGTCCCCTCGGGAGACCCAAAACTTTGCCCCCTGGGAGGAATGTTGGGGGACGGGCTTTCCTTTATCAGCCGGTCTTCTACGGGCGAGGCCCGAAGTAGGGAACGTCCGTTCTGCCAGTGGCCTTTAAAACCCCGAATTGGTCTTTGACAGGGGCCATCCGAATTAGTGGCAGGGGAAGGGGGGGGGTGGAGGCCCCCATAGACTAAAAGAAGGAGAGGCCGGCTGCCTCCGGCCGAGGGTTTTTGTACGAGAATTGGCCCGGGAGCAGCTCGCCCGTTGCCCTGACCCCCTTTTAAAAGTGACGTAGGTTTTCCCCAGAATTGGTTACCCGTCCCCCCTCCCCCATGGTTTTGAGAGGATATGCTAAGAAAAGCCATTTGATTTGCAGAGGGGAGCATAGGACCCCAAAATCGGGAAAAAATTGGCCCCGGGGGTCGGAAAATGTTGAAGGAAACCCTGTATCGGAAAACATGTCAAAAGAAATGTTTGGTAATTGTGGAGCAGACGGGGGCCAGGGGGAGGTACAAAAGTGGGACATCTTCGAAAAACCGGTCAAACCCCCCCAGATGACCAAAATTCCCCAAAGGGAGGGCGGAATAGTGTGAAATCTGGCTATGTCGTCCAGGGGATCTCAGGCACGGGCAAGGATGCGGAACCTGCAGGCCCTGTGGGGGGGGACCTTGTTCCGACAATGTGATACAGGCGAGCGTGAAGTCCTTGCACCCTGTGCCAGGGTGGCCCCTTTTGTGCCTGAGATCAAAGCGGGGATTTCCCCGTCCCCGGAATGCCCAGCCAAGAGAGAGCTATGGCCCCTTCCAACCCTTCTTTGAGTGCGGGCGGACAAAGGTTTTTGCAGTGGGGTTTGGAGATTGGGGAGCCATAAACCAAAACCCGTTGGGGAAAAATGATGTGTTGGAAGGGTTCTTCCCCGGGCCAGCCGGGGCCGGGGAGGGCGTCAGCCTTGACGTTTTTCTCAGAGGTCGGAAATGTATGCGAAGTCGAAGCGGAGAAGAGAGAGACCATCGGCTTGGCGAGGATTCAAGGCTGGGTGTCTGAAGATACAGTAAATTCTTTGGTCGTAAATTGTCGATAGGAGGGCGAGCCCCCTCCAGCAGTTCGCCCCCTCCAGGGCTAACTTGAGGCCAAGTTTTCCGGGGTCCCCAAAGGGCTTAGTTCCGCCCCGCCGGCGAAAAGGTTTTAGAGAAAAAAACCCACATGGGGAAAATTTTGCCCTTGGGCCCTTTCGTGGAGGACCCCCCCTGCCCCAAAAGAAAAAGCATCCCCTAAAGGGAAACGGCTTCTGGAATCAGGCGGGCCCAAAAACGGTGCAGTGGAAAAGGCAGTTTTCAGCCCAAAAAACCCCTTCTCAGCCTCGGGACCAGCATTCGGGTTCGCGTTTTTCCTATGAGGCCCGATAGGAGCCACAAAGTGGAGAAGTGGGAAAAAAATTGGGGGTTTAATAATCCGCGAAGCCCGGGAAGCGCTGGAGGCCGAAGCCCGACGGCGAGGCCTTTTGCAGTATGCAGAGAGTTTAGGGGCCATCTTCAGGCCCTTGGCTGGACGTTTAAAACCCGAGGGGGGTAGGGCTAGACGAGGGAATAACATTTCCCCATTTTGGGGTACATCGTTGCTGCGCCGTCGCAAAAAAATGGGCATTTGGGTTCGGTGCTTTTAAGATGGGGGAGAAAATTAGGATGCTCCAAGTACACTACAACACAGGTGTACAGGAGATCCCGGAAGAATCTTTAAACAAATTCTTGAAAACTGCTGGAGGTTGCGGGCCCCAAAGGGCTTCGGGTTTTCAAAATGCCCTCTCGGGTAAAAAACGCCGTCTTCCACTCGCCCCCCTCCCGAATTCGTGGGGTTTTGTAGGCACCTCGAGATCCAACTTTAAAAAATTTAGCCCCCTTGGGGGTCGAAAAGTTCTGCGATCAGCGGGAGAGGGTAGCGGTTTTTTACGGTGATTTTTTGAGCCCGGTAGTCTATACAGGCAGGGAACCACCTTCTTTGTACGAAGAAAAACCCCCCTCGGTGGGGAGGGGACTTACGGAGAAAAACCCTTCTGAAGTTTTCCTGAAATGTAGGGCCCACATGGCCGGTCTGGGAAGGAAAGCGGGTAACCCCTTTCCCCGGGGGGGGATGGTTCCTGGGAAGGTCAATGGGGCAGTCGTAAGGCCCCATTGGGGGGCAGGTATCGGCCTCCTTCTCGGGAATCGTCCCCCAAAATCCTGGTCTAACCCTGACCTGGCAGAAGTCGGCAAACGGGTGCGGGAAATGGTGGACCGGCTTTTGGGACCTCCCAAAAGATTCTGGCATTTGGTCCCAAAGCGGACCTCACCCTGTTTCCAATCCGGTAGGGGGTGACGTTAAACCCGGGAAACCCAAGGGATCGGGGAAGCAGGGAAGGACGTGGAATGAACTTCTTCCCTTTTGTAGAGCCCCACCCCGGGGATACGGCCCGGTTTTAACTGGGTGGGTCTGAGGAGCTCCCCCCTAAACCCAGGAATCAGCAAAGGTTTTTCCGGCGGTACAGGCACGCGGGGACCGGTACCAAAAAAAGGGATGGTAAATTCCCCCCAGACCCCCAGTCCAGGAGGCAGAATCCGGAACGAAGAACCAGCGTGTCTTCACCTCATGGCTTTTATCAAACGTGGAGCGGGAAGAAACCAAATGAGCCGCCCTCCCCCGGCCCTGGGGTGAAGGGATTTCCCGGAGCTGAGGTTTTTAAGCAGCCTTTTTCTTGGTAAGCTCCCCCTGCCTTTGTGAACCTGATATCGATGCGGTGGCAAGGGGTTTAATTTGTTCAGGGAGGGCGGGGGTCTCTTTCTGCCCCAAAGGTCTTTAAAACCCGCTGGACAGCCCCTTTTTGAAGGGGGCAGAGGGAGCATCATTCCAGCGAGCTCCAAGCCAGGATACGGAAAATTGAAAAGCATATACCCCGAGGATCGCCCTGACGAAGGCCCAAAAGGGGGGGCGGACTAAAAAGAGGAAGCACGCGCCGGGGCCCTCAAAAAAAATTGGTGCGGAAATTCATGGAGGGAAAGATCTGTAGGCCCCCAGTCACAGGGTCTTTCTGTCCCCGAGGGGGGTTGCCCCCCCGGGCCTTCCCGGGAAAATGGTCACCACGAAGGGCCCCTTTGACCTCTCGAGGGAAACTGGTCCGCCTCAGCTCCACTGCATGAGCACTGGAAGAAACCCCGGCGGTTTGGGGTCCCCGGCAAAGCTGGAGGGGTGAGAGCCGAAAACTTGGGTCCCGGTGGCCCCAAAGGAAATGCAGATGTGATGGGCAACAGACGGAGGCGGGGGGCTGCGGGGGTGTAGGAGCTGAAACATATGGAGAGAGTGCCCCAAATGCTGTCCTTTTGTGCGATTTGTTGCGTTTGCTGGGGAAAAAACCGCGTATCCTGATACTTGGCAAGGGCACCTTGGCGGGGTCCATGGTGGATTTTTTTGTCGGACTTGGGAGTGGATCCGCTGGCCCCCGCGGGATGATGCTAAGCCACGCAGGGAACGGAATCTAAATAGCCCCCGTTTTCCCAAGGGCCCCCCGCAAAAAAGGGATGGACTTGCGCGACTTGGGCTCCGGTGCCCCCCGCGTGGCTTGCCCCGGGGCAGCCCAGGTGCGGAGGTACAAAATATATTCCCGAACGTAGGGTGGGCAGGCAGTAGGGCAGGGCAGGCGGCAAAGGTTCGTGGGGTGGAAGGCGATAAGGTAGGGGAGGCGGCAGGTTCGGAGTCGAGAAAAGTACTCTGGTACACGGCGGGAAATAGATTCAGGAACGCTTTCCAAAGGGAGGGGAAAAAAGTCCAGGGGGAAAATGCGGGGACCCAAAAATTTCCTAGGACAGCGCCCGGCAATTTGCCAATTACCGGCGCATGTCCCTTTAAATCTACATAAGAGCGCGCCGCGCCTAGGGGGGGCGCAGCGCATTCCGGGCCAGCGGGGGGCGGCCGAAGGGAGCGCGGGCAGGGAGGAAGGACGGTGCAGCCCCCGGGCGGGAGTGGGGCCCGCGGCGGCCCCGCCCCGCCGGGGGCCGGGCGCGGGGGACACGGGTGCGACCGGGGCCGTGGGCCGACCCCGGGAACCCCTTTTCAGTGTTCTATTAAAAACGAGGTCATGTGATTTTTCAGCCAAACGCAACCTACACATCCCCCGTCATGACTCGCACACAATCTCACCCCTCTATTCTGTAAGTGATTTTGCTGGCCGCCCAAAAAGCGGAAGCGCCTAAATGGCGCGATTTTAAAGATTTGTACGTTAAAAAAAAACGTGCCCATTTCAACTTTTTCGATAATAATCGCTCAACACTACCCTAACAAAAGTTTGTCGCCGTACCGGGGCTACTTTAGGAATTGGGGAAATTTTTAAAAATTTCCGGGAAAAAGCAGTAATTCAAAAATTTGTAAGCGCTTCTCATTGGGCAGCATAAACCAACCCAATCAGAATAGGAAACGGCTTAAACCATTTAACCCATGGATATGTTGCCCTCAAAAGAAAAGGCGGGACGTTTAAAAATCAGTAAAAAAAGGTAAAAAAGCGATTGGTTTAGACCAGGCGGAGTATGAATCCACCAATATATGTAGTGCGTCTATTTTGGTGTAGCAAGAAGGGCGCGATAGAAGGGCGCCCTAAAATTTTTTACTGTCTCGTGAAATTTTTTGTACTGTGATTGGTTGGGGGAAAAGGGGCTCGTCCCGCTTAGCCAATCAGCGGGTGGCTACTTATCTCATAGATTCTTGGGGAAAAAGAAATGCAGAGCGAACTTGTTTGTGATGGCTAATTAAAAAAGGGCGCGATTATTTGGGCCAATGGGTGAGGGGGCGACGCTCTTTGGGTTTTTTTAAACAATCTATAAAAAAATGTACGGAAAAATAAAATTTTTAAGATCACGAAATTGTGCTTGTGTATATAAAAAAAAACAAATAGGGTGTAAAGGAAATAAAAAAAATATTTAAATTTTAAATCATTTTTATTTAATTTAATTTTGTTTGCCCCCCTTTTTTGATCATTGGCAACGAAAAAAAACAAAAAATATGAACTTATTGAATTTTTTTTTTTTTATTTTCTTTTTCACCAGATGAGATATATTTCTTTTGGATCTTATATTTTTTTTTTTCTCTAATTTTAAAAGATCCACTTTTTAAAAAAAATTTACTCGTTTTTAGAAACTTGATATTTATCTTTTTAATGAAATAATTTTTGAGATAAACCTTTTTTTTTTAGTGTACTGTTGTAACAGTCGATTAGAGCAATTTTTTCCCCTTCCCTTACGTTCTGCTTCATTCGCCCCCTCCGACTCAGGTGCCACATTTAACTAGGTCTACCTGGAGCTGCAATGGCCCCCACTTTGCCGACCCCGGGTCAGCATGCCTCGGGGGTTTCAAAGTTTTACGTCCCGCCCCAGAACGCCCACCCGCGCCCAATTTCACCCACCCCTTTAAAGTTAGGCGCAGCGAAAATGGCGAAGCTTGGCCTAACATCGATCACTCGTCCGACGGGGGTTCGGAACGTGAGGGGCCGTTTTTGCTAGGGAAAAAAAAGGGGAACTCCCCACATAATCACCCAATGTGTGAACCCAGTGAACACACAGTTCAATATCTGACAGGTGTTACTGTATCGCACTTAAAGAGGCCTCACAAACAATACCATCTTAACACATTGGCACAGTAGGCAATTGCCACAGGACTCCATGCTAATCTGTGCACAACTAGAATTTCACCCCCCAAAGATGCCTCTGTCTTTTTACTGGGGCATGGGTTTTCTCATTTGTCAACGCCAAAAGAGTTGCGGGTCCCCGTGCCCAATGCATAACAATGGAGCTGTAGTTAAAAATGTCTAGGCAGTCCCTTTTGAAGTAGGGATTGAGGCTTCCCTGAACCCCCGTTTAAAACTTTGATTGTGTGACGTTGCGCCTAAACAAAGGGGTTCCCCTGCTTCATCAGGTGACTGGAAATCTCGGTGAGCCAATGGAGATGGGGGAATGTCTTTTGCACCCGGGACCTAAGTGCCCAAAAGGTGTCTACTAGAAGATGAACGAAAAGAATCGCCAGCAGCTCCGGATAAATAAAACAGATGAATTTATTCACGGACATACCGTGTATTAAAACATGGTGGCTTATATCAGAAAGACATAACAGGTGAAGAGCTGACATGTTTTGAGTCACTTGGACTCTTAGTCATAGCATAAAGTTATACCACATATAAGACCTTATATATACATAAACATAAATGAAATTATGCTGTCTACCTGGATGCCAATGTTGCTTCCGGTGCCGGGTGCGAGCAGGGGAGCGCGCTAGAAAACCCCGCCCCCATATGGCGCGTCACAACCGGCCAAGCACAAGAGGCGGGACAGGTACGTGCCGCGTCATCATGTATAGGAGGGCATAGAGCACGTCCCCTAGCAATGCACTAGCATCAGAACGCAGGAAAATGGCAGCCGACATTTCAAATAGATTGAATCATGTAAGCAGCAACCATCAAAAGAAAAAAACTTGAGAAAAGATACAAATCATAAAACTTCATAATAGATTACACAGTATGCCAACAAAGAAAAAAAGTTTGCATAAATAGTAGACATTACTTCAGTAATGAAATAAGACTTCATTGCGTGCATTTAAACCCATTGGAGCAACTGAGTTAAGGGTATGTATCCAAAAAGCCTCTCGATCTTTTAGCTTATAATAAAAATTCCCTCCATGTCTCCCCATAAAGACAACTAATATAGCTGAAGTTTCAATGTGACGAGTACTGGAATTATGTGATTGGTTGCCCCTGACAAGTTTCGTCCAGCAGGATTTTTAATATTATTTAAGTGTTCTAGAATTCTTATTTTAAATTTCCGCGAAGTGCAGCCCACATAATTAAGATTGCATGTATTTTTGGGGTCTGGTCTCTGATTCTGCTCTGTCCTGTGTTAAAGATAGTGATTTTTCAAATGAATTTTCTGGATTTGCATTTGACGAACAGGTTGCTTTAATTAATTTACAAGATTTAAATTCTTCACAGGACCGACCAGTATCACAGCCCAAACCATTTCATACGAAAAATTCTGCTTTTTATCCAATTAATGCTAGAAGTTATTGTATGGATACTTTTCAATCCCTTATTGAACATGATTTAAGGCAAATGGTTACTCAATTGGATGGTGGTAGTGTGAATTCTAATTTGTCGTATAAACAACGTAAAGCTTTTGAAGAAATACGTAAAATGGAGAATGTCATCTTTAAAATGGCTGACAAAGGGGGCTCAGTAGTAGTGATGAACAAAACGGACTATCATCAACAAATGATGGTATTATTATCTGATTCTACCACATATTCTAAATTATCAAGTAATCCCACTGCAAAATTTAGGTCAAAACTCATTTCTCTAGTGGAGGATGGTGTATCTTTACACATCCTGTCTAATAGAGAATCTGAATATATTCTAAGTTCGGGCTCTACTATGCCCCTTTTGTACGGATTGCCAAAAGTCCACAAAAATTTGGACTTACCACCTATGCGTCCCATTGTATCAGGGATGGGTTCGCTATGTGAGCATCTTTGTCAATGGCTTGACACATGCCTTCAGCCCTTAGTGAGTAGGGTGCCTGGTTTTCTTCAAGATTCAAAAGATGTTTTATTGAATTTTTACACATGACTTAGTTGCGATGTCGAATCTTTATATACAAGTAGTCCCCTGGAGGTAGCAATTTTGCTCTGGATTTTCATTTAGACAGTTACAGTTCATATACTGATGATGAAAAAAGATTCATTAAATCGGTGACATAATTTTTTTTGCAGCATAATTTTTTCTTGTTTGATGGGCATTTTTTCTTGCAATTACGAGGCGTCTCTATGGGCGCCAAATTTTCTTCTTCATTGGCGAATCTTGTTCTCTCCTGGTGGGAATCGATGTATATTTACACTACGGACAATCCATTTGTGTGTGATGTCGAGTGGTATGGCAGATACATTGATGACCTGCTGTTAATATGCGCTAAACGTAACTGTACAACTGATGAAGATTATTCTATTGAGTCCCATAATATTTGTACACGTCTCAAAGCTAGAGGTTATCCCAATTGGATTTTAGATAGGGCATTAATTAAAGTAAGGGATATTCCACGGTCTAAATTATTGTCTCCCAAAAAATCTGGTAGAGAATCTAACAAATGTGATATTCCTACACTTGTTCTTGATTACAGTACACATTTTGCTACTATTAAAAATTTGGTCGACAAATATTTGCCTATACTTAAACAGGATAATATATTAGCAAATATCTTACAAAACGGCTGCCGAGTGGTTGCCAGACGTCCCAAAACCATTGTTAACATTATAGCGCCCAATGAATTTATTTCTCAATCTTTCTCCAATACCTGGCTTTCAACAAAAGTTTTTTTTAGGTGTGATGGTCATCCCTGTAAAGCCTGTACATATGTAAAACCTACCCAAAATTTTATTTCCGGCACACGTCAGTTTCACATTAAACAATATCTAAACTGTAATACCACGTCTGTGGTTTACATTATTAGATGCAATACATGTAATCTTAATTATGTGGGCTGCACTTCGCGGAAATTTAAAATAAGAATTCTAGAACACATAAATAATATCAAAAATCCTTCTGGATGAAATTTGTCAGGGGCATCGCGTCACTTCATTGAATCACATAATTCCAGTACTCGGGACTGAAACTTTTGCTATAGATCATGTCATTATGGGGAGACGTGGAGGGAATTTGGATTATAAGCTAAAAGATTGAGAGGCTTTTTGGATACATACCCTTAACTCAGTTGCTCCAATGGGTTTTAAATGCCGAATAAAGTCTATTTCTTTACTGAAGAAATGCTCTGTTTATGCAAACTTTTTTTTTTTGTTGGCAACATTCTGTGAATTTTTATGAAGTTTTTGATTTTATTTTTTATCAAGCTTTTTTTTTTTGAGGGTTGCTGCTTACTGTTTCAATCTATTTGAAATGTCGGCTCCCCTTTTTCCCCCGGTTCTGATGCTAGTGCGTTGCTAGGGACGTGCCTTCCCCTCCACCATGAGACGCGGCAGTACCGGAGAGAACAAATTCGCCAATGAAGAAGAAAATTTGGCGCCCATAGAGACGGCTCGTAATTGCAAGAAAAAATGGCCATCAAACAAGAAAAAATTATGCTGCAAAAAAAATTATGTCACCGATTTAATGAATCTTTTTTTCATCATATTATGAACTGTAACTGTCTAAATGAAATCCAGAGCAAAATTGGACCCCAGGGGACTACTTTTATATAAAGATTCACATCGCAACTAAGTCATGTTAAAAATTCAATAAAACATCTTTTGAATCTTGAAGAAAACCAGCACCCTATCACTAAGGGGAAGGCATTTTGTCAAGCCATTACAAAGATGCTACATAGCAACCCTCCCTGTAAAAATGGGCGCATAGGGGTAAGTCCAAAATTTTTTGGGGATTTTTGGCAATCCGACAAAAGGGGCATAGTAACCCCGAACTTGAATATATTCAGATTTCTTTTAGAAAGGATTGTAAAGTTTCCCCAAACCTCCACTAGAAAAATGATTTTTACCAATTTTTTCATGGGATTACTTGAAAATTTAGAATATGGGTAGTCAATAATAAACCATCATTTTGTTGATGATAGTCCTTTTTTGTTCATCCTAACTACCCCTTTGTCACCATTTTAAGAGACTTCCCATTTTAGTATTTCTTCAAAAAGCTTTACGTTGTTTATACGAAAAAATTAGAATTCCACTCCACCACCAATTGAGTAACCATTTGCCTTAAATCTTTTCAAAAAGGGTTTGAAAAGTATCCATACAAAACTTTGAAATTTTGGATAAAAACAAATTTTTTCGTAAAAAAGGTTGGGCGTGATACTGGTCGGTCCTTAAAATTTAAATCTTGAAAATTTAATTAAAGAAACTGTTCGTCAATGAAACCAAAAATTTCATTTGAAAAATCACAAACTTTAAAAAAAGGCAAAAGCAAAATCAGAGCCAACCCCAAAAATACATGCAATCTTAATTATGGGGCTGCACTTCGGGGAATTTAAAATAAATTTCTAGAACATTTAAAATAATATTAAAAATCCTGCGGGACAAAATTGTCGGGGGCACGAATCACAAAATTTCCCCAGTACTCGGGACTTTGAAACTTTTGCAAGAACAGTCATTATGGGGAGACATGAGGGAAATTTTTTTTTATAAGCAAAAGATCGAGGGCTTTTTGGATACATACCCCAACTATTCTCCAATGGGGTTTTTTGCACGCAAAGAAGTTTTTTTTTCATTTCGAAGTAAAGTCACTGTTTTTTGCAATTTTTTTTTTTTTTGTTGGCTACGTGTAAACTTTTAAAGAATTTTTTATGTTGTATTTTTCTCAAGTTTTTTTCTTTTGTTTCGCTTAAAGATTTAAACTATTTAAATGTCGGGCCATTTTCCTCGTTCGTGCAGTGCATTGCTAGGGGACGTGCTCAGCCCTCCTATAAAGATGACGCGGGAGCCCTTTTCCCCCCTTGTGCTTTGGCGTTGTGACCCATATGGGGGGGGGGGTTTTCTAGCCGCCTCCCTGCTCGCACCCGGCACCGAACAAAATTGGCTCCAGGTAACGAAATTTCATTTTTGTTTATGTATACATAAGGGTTTTTAAAGTGGGATAACTTTAGCTATGACTAAGATCCAAAATGACCCAAAACACTCGCTTTCACCTGTTTTTCCTTTTGATATAAGCCACCATGTTTTAATACACGGTACGTCCGGAAAAAAATTTATTGTTTTTTATCCGGACGCTGGCGATTTTTTTCGTTCATGGACTAAATCTACACTCGGACACCCGTGCAGCCCGGTGGAGGGAGTTGGTGAGCTGGCTATCTACAATTATCCTCTGTCTACATAAAAGGCCTGCTGTCAGGACACACTGTGTGTTGTCCTGACCTGTAGAATTATTCTAACAGGTTATTTAGTGTAAAAAATCACAGAAAAATGGAATATTATTTACTGAACAACACAAACAGAAGGCCATACTTACAGCCAATGGCGGGACAATAGATTTTTCCCATAGGAGGCAAATAACCCCAGTGCTAGCGGGAAGATATAACGGGTTTGCGATAAACAAATGAGCAGTAGCCATACACCCGCCCAGTAGGGGGCAACTGAAAATAAAGAACTGCCATTGGTAAGTCCCCATTTCACACCAGTATACACAAAAGCCACAATATAATACAAATGGAGACTTCACTAATGCGAAAATACCGATAATAGACACTTCACACCTTTTTGATGGGGGGGGGTTGCAGCATTTAATTTCATAAAATAAGGGGCACAAAGGGTCATTATAAGAAACTTGTGGGGGCACCATTTGTCTATGACTCCTTATTTTCCATAGCGGGTCCCAGCAAATTTCAGGTTCTAAAAACCACTTTCCCCAATTTAAAGGGGTTGTCCACCTTTGATTCATCTTTCCCCCAGTCCTGTTTCACTTTGAAAACAGGGGCTTTTTACTGGGTTCTATAGGGTGCACAGAGCCCGGGGCTGTAGTATACAACCCCCTGGGACCTACAGGAGAACAAAAGGTCTGGGGGGCATAGTGCCTGAGGGCTGATGCAGCCAATACAAGGGGAAATCTAAGGGTAGGTAGACATGCTAATGGGCACATATTGCAAGTGACTTGGTTTTTAGAGATCTTTAACAAAAAATGATCCTTGTAGTGAGACAATCCCTTTAAAGGGAAAAAATGCTACGGAAAAAAAAAAAAAAAATGGGTATTAGTTAGTTCAGTGGCCACAATATTCCACGAGCTCGCAACCCACGTCAAGGGTCCTTATTTCTTGCGAGTCCCAACACTAACAATTTACAAAAAGATTTCACAGAAAAATGGGACATTATATACTCAAAAACGCAAACAGAAGGCCCTATTAAGCTCAAGGCGGACAATGGGCTAATAAACACCCATTATATCATGCCGGTAGGGGGGGGCTTTTATTGCCCCTTCAAAAAAAGAATTATTACAGTTGAACCCCCGGGGGGCAAAAAATGAAAAAACTAGCTGGGAATTTAAAGGCCTTTTCAGGGCTGGGGCTTTTGGGTGCAACAAAATTTTTTAAACACTCATCTCTACATTCAAATCTCAGCACTAACTCGGTAGAAGGAGTCATGTCTGCATTCACAAGACAAATTTTGTCATTTTTATTGCTTGCAATTATGTCCTCTGCTCTGAGAAGTACACTTGTCTCTGCCTACACAACCAAAATATAACCAAAATTACCAGTAATACAAGGGCCAAATATTATCACCACAAATCAAAAACCATTGATGATAAAAAATCCTCATATGTTCTGAAATAAAAACTTACATAAGACCAATAGTACTAACATAAAATGATCTGACATAAAATGATCCTGTGATAGACAGGACCACACTGGCAATCTGGGCTGCCAGGTTTCGGTTTAAGGGGTTGGTGGGGATTAAAATCTGATGGCTCTTTGCTTCACCATAGTACTCAACTGTAGCAACATCACCAAGCCTGTTATTTTTGACGAACTTGTTAAACAAGGACATGGAAGTTGCTAGAAGCAGTGGGCCCTCTTGCTTCACAATTGATCCTGGTCATTTATGGCTGTACCAGCTGTACTGCCCTGACATTGGTAGTAACTGTGACAATGCTGAAAGAATACATAGGAAAACCAACCAATTAAAACTTTGTAGACTCTAAATGGTGAATAAGTTGCCTCCACCTACAGGTCTAACCACCAAGTACCTGCTAGCAAACTATAATGGCAATTTTTCCAAACTCCCTAAGCATAACTTAAAGGGGTTGTCTCACTACATTGATTCCTCCTACCTCAGTTGTCAGGATACGTCCTTCCGGGCAGCCTTTCACCCGCTAAAAACAACGACCTGAGGGGTTAAGTCGGCCTCGGGGCCAACCCGGGGAGAGGGGGCTTTTCTGAGGGCCAGGATTGACAGCTCCATTTCCAATCGGGGGGGGCCCCGGATGCCCGCCCAAACGCTGCGGGGGCCTTTTTGGGCCCGGGGGAAACCTTTTTAAAACCCCCTCCAGTTCCTCCAGGCTTTTCCTGTTTAAAGGGTTCCCTTTGTTTTCCCCCCGTTATTCCGTTTTTTTCTGTTGTCTCCTGTTCTTTTGACCTTGGGCCCCTTTTTTTGACCCCCCCTTGTTGCTCCGTTTCAGTCTGCCCTCCCACCAAATTTGGACTCCGGCCCTTTTTTTTCTGACCATTTCCCTTTTTGCCACATGTTTTTTTTGGGTTATCCGTTACCTTTATCCCCTTGCCGACTCGGACTGTTTTTACACTTGGTTTTTTTTCCCCACGGCCCCCGGGACTTACAGCGTAGGGAAATTCGTCCAGTTTTGGGATGCCAACTAGGGAAACAACCCCCAAGTGGGAGGGGCAGTGGGCTGGGTTAAAAAAACCGGGCCCACCATTTACTCCTCTTATTGAAAGTTTTTAAAAGGCCAAACATTAACTGCTTCCCCCCAGCACTATGGAAACCCCCCTGATGGCTTTGGTAAAAAAGCAAATTTCAGGGGCTCACCCAAATTGGGCCAGGAACCCCCACTGAATCCCAGGGAGAAGGGGCCCCCCAGGGGGCCCCTCAGGCCCCAACCCCCTCCGGAAAAACCCTTCCCCCCTCTTGTGGAAAAATCCCAAACCAGTTTAAACCCCATAAATTTTTCGGGGGACAGGAGAGCTTTCAAAAAACAAGGGAAAGGGGCCGGGTTTTTTTAACTCCGACCCCCGTTTCCTCAGTAATGAAGAACAGAGGGGGGGGAATTAAACATATCCCCTTTTTCCAAGGGTCCCCCCGGAGTGGGGCATTTCCCCTTACCCCTGACTTTGCCCGAGTTTTCCTTTTTGGGACCGGGTTTTTTTACTCCCTGGGGATTGCTTTTTTAAAGACCCCCCCTAAGGGGGGGCCCGGGCCAAGACCGGGGTCACCCCGTTGAGACAAAGGGGAAGAGGACAGTAAGGAAATAATTTGTTCGGGGTTTTCCCCGCATTGGGGGTGGGTTTCAAAAGGAAAGGAATGACCCAAACCTTCCCGGGGTTTCCCCTTTTAAAGGGGGGCTAAACCGACCAATAAAGGACTGTTTTGGGGGCTTACCCCAACCCCCCGGCACACTGGGTGAGGCCCATGGCTTTTTAAACGGAAAGGCTGGGCAGACGGGTTTTTTGGGGAGAAACTTTTGGGAGGGAAAAAAACTTACCCCTTTGACCCCTTTTTCCAACCCCCGCTCCTTTTCCCTCACCGGCCCCCCCGAAAACCCGCTGAAGCGGGGAAGCCCTTTGGGGGAGCCCCAAAACAGGGAAGGTTTTCCCCTTTTTTTTCTGGCCCGCCACCAGGGATTTGCAAAGGGCATCACGCCCATTTTAGGGTGGGCCCCCTTTTTACACTGGCGGCGGGGAAGGCACCCCATCCTTTGTTTCCCCCAAAAGGAAAAACCCAGGGCCCAAAACCCCCGGGGCCAAGGGGAAATCCGGGAAAAGGGCCCCCTAGGCGAACAGGGATTTTTCCAAGGGTGGTCAAAGAAAATTTGTTTTTCCCCTTAAGAAATTTTATAAACTTTTCCCGTCTGGTTTTTGGGCACTCCAAAATTTTGGGGGACGCCCCATTTTTTTTAAGTATTTGGGCCCTTTTGGGGGTCCCCTTTTTCAGATTCTGTGGGAGGGAAATGGCGATCGATTTCTATCTCGCGGGGCCCAAAGGGGAAGATCCAAAAAAATTTTCACTCCACAAAGATGCGGGGAAAGGGTCTATGCTACTGAGAGGGTGTACCCGTTTAAACATGGAGGGCCCAAACCCGCTGATTTTGGGGTTAGGGGGCCCCGGCTTCAAAAGGGACAACCCAGAAATTTACTGGAAAATTTTGGGGAACTAGTCCCGGTGGGGGTAAGCAGTGAATTTAAAAAATGTCCTTCCCCGGGCCATTCTTGGAAAAAGGAAATAAAGCAATTCCGCCTTTTTTCCCCGACTTAAACTGTGGGTTTTCCAAATCCCCAGTCCCGACAATTTCCCCCCCATAGGCCCTATGATTGTGCTATTGAACTATTTCCCGGGGGTTTGTTTTCCTAAAGGGGAGGGTATAAAAATCCCGTTTTTGGGGCCGGGAGAACTCGCCAAGAAAACCCGTAATTGCAGAAGCAACAGAAGGTCATAAACCGGCCTTTTTGGTGTCCCCTTTTGGGGCGGGGTTTTTTTTTGTGAAGGAAAAAAGATGGTAATTCCCCCTTCCCCTTCCCTTGGGCTAGGGGAACCCAAAAAAGGGTTTAAAGGGAAAAAAAAAAAATAGCCCTTACCTTTTTTTTTGATCTGTTTTAAAGATAACAGGGAGCCAAGTGGTTTTCCAAGCTGACTTGAGGGGGCTTACAACCTTTTTCGGATCAAAGAGGGGGAAAGAAAAGGAAAAACCCCCAATTTTTTTAAAACCCGGGAAGGGCCATTTTGGGAAAATCTGGTGAAGCCTTTTGGGTTGTGCAAAATTTTTCCCGCAATTTTTTCCCCAAAACCCGGGAAAAAAAGTCTTCTGAAACTCATTGGTCGTTGTATGATGGTTTTTCTGAAACCTTTTAATTTTTCTGCAGGAAATGGGCTTCACAAGCTAAAAAAGGGGCGGGAAGTTTTTCAGATCTTGAAAGGCCAAATAGTTTTTTTTTTGTCCCAAACTTGAAAAATGTGTTTTGGGGGGTTTATAGGTTTCCTTTTCCCCGGATACAAATTTGAACCCCTTAAAATTTATTTTCCCTAAGGATCCCGGGAAGGTCCCGAAAAATTCTTTATTAGGGTTTGCCCCTCTTCCCCCCGAAAGGGCCTTTTTCAGCGTTTCCAAAGGGTCGCTAATTATTATTGAAAAAGTAAAAAATGTTTTTTGTTTTTTTTTTTGCCCGTTAACTGATAGACAAAAAGGGGGGGAAAAAAACAGGGAAAAAGCCAACCGGAACCCCCAGAGCTTTCCAAAGGGTTTAAACCCAAAGTTTTGTCCCCCGGCCCCGTGGGGTTTTTAAACCCCCTTTTGTCCCCGGGGGGGGATATGCCAAACCCAGTTTGGGGTAGGGGCAAGGTTTCCCACTCAAAGGGTCACGCCCGAACTAAAACTCCGCCCTTCGCCCTTTTTTTCCCCGAAATTTTTCCCCGGCGGAAGGAAAATTAAAGATGTTTGGGGAAACCGGGGAAATTTCTGGGGGTTAAGTGGGCCCACGGGGAAAGGCGCCCCTTCCCAGGGAGGGCCCCAAAACCAAGTCACTTTTAAAATGAAACCAAAAAGAAAACCTTTTAAACCCTTTTTTTGAAAAACGCTAAAAGGGTTTAACCCTCGCCAGGCACCTTTGGGCCCTTTTTTTCACTTTGCAATAACTTTTTTATTTACCTAAAGACCCCCCCTCTATGAATGTTTTTTAAAACGAAACGCTTTTTCCCAGGGAAATTTTTGTTCCAGTCCTCACCAAAGGAAGAACCGGGGTCCATTTTACCCAAAGAAAAGGGTTTTCCCCAAACCATTTCACCCGAATTTGCAAAAGAGTTTAACCCACCCCGGGTTTCAGACCTGTGGAAATTTTCCAAGCTCTGAAATTTTTTGCCTCCCCTCAGTTTTTTTTCTTTTTTTTATTTAAAAAAAATTTTCATGATTTTTGTGTTTTTTTCCCGGAAAATCCCCCGAGGGTCGGCACAAAAAACTTAATTTTTTCCCCAAATTAACTTTGGTTTCCCGGGCTTTGTTCCCCCAGAAAGTTTTGGGGGGCCAAAAGGGAAAAACCTGCACAACCCCGTGCCGGGGGAAAGGGCCCAAACCTGCCCTCCCTGGGGAACTTTGGGCCCCCCGCCTATAACCCAACCCTCCCCTGGGGCTAAAATCTCCCTGGATTTTTTTGACCGGCTTTTTCCCCCTCTGAGGCAAACGGTTTTTAAATTGGGGAATTGATCGGGTTTTAAAAAGATGCCATTTGAATTTCCCTTAAAAACGTTACCTTCCCCCAAAAAACAAAGCGGAACATTTCCAAAAAAAACAAAACGTTTTAAAATGCAAAGGGCTAACCCCCGAAAATATTTTATTTGTTTCCTGTTTTTTTGGAGACCCTCTTAAGGGTCTGGGGGGATCACCCCGTCCTTTTTCTTCTGCCTTTCCAAACCCTGAGACCAATGGGCAGACAGAGAGGGGGAATCAAACTTTTTACGCAAAAAATCCCCGGGGTTTTTGGGCTCCGATTCCCCAAAAGGGCTTTGAAAAAATTTGCCCTTTGGCAGAATTTTTCTATTAATAACCAGGGTAGTAGCTCGTCTTTGGGGTTTTTTCCAAATTTTTTTTGCAATTAAAAGGCTTTTCCCTTTCCCAAAGCAAGCCCTCAATTTTCAGGTGCAAAAGTGGGAAATTTATCGTTAACGTCTGTGCACAGTCCTGGGGGCCCAAAGTTTTAGAAGAAATTGGCAAAACGGGCCCCGAACATCCAGAAGGAAAAAATTTTGTTAAGAAGCGCCTTTTTGCGGAGGATTTAAGGTGGGGGATAAGGTTTGGGGTTTTCCCACCCGGAATCTTTGCTAAAGTTCCCCTCGGTAACTTTGGGGCCCTGTACATTCGGCAATGATTAATCCCCGTGGCCCAAAAGCCCCAAGTTACCCTCCCGGGGTTTTCCGGGGACATAATGTTTTTTTCACCGGGGGGGGGGGGGGGGTCCACCCCTGAAGAGGTACGTTTCCCTCCGTTATCCCCCTGCTGAACCCCCTACCCCCTGGGGATTAAGGGGGAAAATTGGAGCCCAATGGCTGCCAAAACCCCTTTTTCAATTGGGGAAAAGGTTTTCAGCCTGAGGGGAAAATTCCCCTTGATTTTGCAAAGGGCCCCCAAGCGAATCCCCTTTTTTCTAAACAAAAGAATGGAGCCAAGGAGCCCGGGTTTCCGGGTTCCCCAACACCCATAAAAAACGAAACCCCAAGGGGGTTTTAAAAAAAACAAAAGGCTGAAAAAGAGAAATAAAACTTGAAAAAAAAATTTTGTTTTAAAAAAAGGGCCCC
Organism: Phyllomedusa bahiana; assembly: GCA_025379985.1. Classification (NCBI taxonomy): domain Eukaryota; kingdom Metazoa; phylum Chordata; class Amphibia; order Anura; family Hylidae; genus Phyllomedusa; species Phyllomedusa bahiana. The sequence goes on from JAODAL010023139.1 coordinate 20,423, forward strand.
TTTAAAAGGGGCCGAAACTACAAAGTATAAAAAAACTAATTTATATAAAAGAAGGAAATATCTGACCCCCGTATTTTTTGAAGCCGGGCAACTATCAAAGGTTTCTTTAAAAAAGGGTTTTGGGAGAAAAGAAAAATTTAAAAACTTTTTTATGCAACCTTTCTAAAAAAGTCTACTAAAAAAAATTTTTTTTTGCCCCAAAATTTTTTTAACCTGATAGAGTGGGCCAAAAAAACATCTTTCTTTTAAATATGGGGGAGGAACAACACCTTCATTCTTACCAAAACCCCCAAAAAGTCCTTTAGAAGCTGGGAAAATTTAAAATCCACAACAGTCAAATGGAACGGGCAAAAAATCTTAGGCAAAAGACTTAGGCCAAAAAAAACCCAGAAAAAAAAAAACACAGACCATTCACTATCCCTGTCTTGTACCACAGCATGTCCCTTAAACCTGCATGACCCACAAATTAAAAAGTGCCAGAAGGCAGTATTATTTGAACCATCATTTTACTTGAACTGGACATTGACTATCCCTGTACTGGAACGCAGCATGACCCTTAAAAAATTGCCGGAAAAAGGAGTCTTGGAACCACCATTTAGTTGAACTGAACATAGACTATCCCTGTCCTGGGCCACAGCATGAGCCCCAAATCTGCATGACCCCCAGATTAAAAAAGTGCCGGAAAAGGAGTCTTTCAACCACCATTTTAGTTGAACTCGACATTGATTATGCCTGTCCTGGACCGCAGTATGACCATTAAACCTGTCTGACCCACAGATTAAAAAGTGCCGGAAAAAGCAGTCTTTGAACCACCATTTTAGTTGAACTGGACATTGACTATACCTGTCCTGGGCCACAGCATGAGCCCCAAACCTGCATGACCCCCAGATTAAAAAAGTGCCGGAAAAAGGAGTCTTTGAACCACCATTTTAGTTGAACTGGACATTAACTATATCTGTCCTGTACCGCAGTATGACCATTAAACCTGCATGACCCCCAGATTAAAAAGTGCTGGGAAAATGAGTCTTTGAACCCACATTTTAGTTGAACTGGACATTGACTATGCCTCTCCTGGACCACAGTATGACCAAAAAACCTCTCCGACGGACAGATTAAAAAGTGCCGGAAAAAGGAGTTTTTCAACCACCATTTTAGTTGAACTGGACATTGACTATACCTGTCCTGGGTAACCTACATCTGTTCAAGTCTTCCTTTACCTCCCTTGTACAATTCAGAGGAATATTTGTATCAGACCATAATTATAGCTGTATCTCACAGCAACATGACCTCAAAACCGTTGACAATGCGAAAAATTCTAAAGATAAAGTGAGTAAATGGAATACGGTTTTGTCATGAAACCTTGGTGTCTTTTACAGTCTCCACACCGCAAAGCCAGCAAAATGATCTTTTGGGAACTGAGAATAAAAATTGCAGAGAGAAATAATCATTTTAAAAAACATTTTTCAAGAGGACCATTTCTGTTTGAAGAGGAATATGAAGTAGACCGGCAACTAATCGGTGACCTCGGCAATTGGGGCCACAACATCATCAGAGATCCATGCCTGATTCATCTTGATGAAAGTCAAACGATCCACATTATCTGTGTAAAGCCGGATGCGTTTGTCTGTAATGACTCCTCCAGCTGTGCTGAAGGTCCGCTCAGATATGACGCTGGCTGCTGGACAGGACAACACCTCTATGGCGTGACGAGCCAGCTCGGGCCATTCGTCCATTTTGGATACCCAGAAGTCGATTGGGTCCGGAACATATCCAAAAACATTGGAGTTGAGACGCAGATAGTCATGCACCATGATCTTAAGCTGGTCTCTGTGTGTTGTATGTGTGCCCTGCATTACATGCATTGGTGAGGTGGTAAATAAAGATTGCCACAGGTCACCCATTAAGCTTCTGCCACAATGCCTGCTGCTGCTGCTGCTGCCGCTACGGCTACTTGGCACTCTACTGCTGTCACGTCGCTGACGTTGTTCCACTGTGACATTTGAAGAAAGTGAAGAAGACGAAACAGATGTCTCCAGTTGATCAATCAGCAAGGTCCCCATTTCCTGCATTTGACGCGCTATTTGGGTGGGTGGAAGGAAAGTGCTGAGTTTTGTTTTGTACCGGGGATCCAGGAGGGTGGCCACCCAGTAACTGTTGTTCATTTTGATGGCCTTAATGCGAGGATCATGTTGGAGGAAATGGAGCATCCAGGCACTCATGTGAGAGATGGAGCCTTGATTTCCCAAGCCTCTGGGTCGAGGGGCACTAGCAAACTGATCTTCCTCATCTTCCTCCTCCGCCTCAAATTCGCGCCAACCTCTTTCCAAGGCAGGGACGTCGGTAATGTCGGTGTCCAGGAATACCTCCTCCTCCGCTTCCTCCGGCACAGCTTCAACACAGCCCTGACTTGCCTCAGATGATGCACCCTGAGAGCTGATGCGCCGCCTTGCACTAACCGTGGACCCCGAACCACTGCCTAATGAAGACTGATAAAATTGTGAAACTGTCGGGTCTTGTGGATTCGATGAAGAGAAAGGCTCTGTGTCCGCATCTGTCTCCGTCTCCTCCTCCATCGCTGGCGGGACCTGATGTTTCAGAGTGTCCAACGATCGTTTCAGATCTAAGATCACCACAATGCTCATGCTGACAAGGGAATTGTCCGCACTGACCATTTTGGTGGCTTCTTCAAAACTGGCAAGGATGGTGCAGAGCTCTTTCACCTGCCTCCACTCTCGGAGGCTCAACACCCCGAGGTCCGCACCGCTGCTTGTCAGGCCATGTCACTTCGTACTGCGTAATGGCATTGCGCTGCTGCCACAATCGCTGGAGCATGTGGAGGGTGGAATTCCAGCGTGTTGCCACGTCAACAATGAGACGGTTGACGGGGAGGCCGAGCTGACGAAGCAGGGTGCGAACGGCGGAAGTGCGAACTCAGACCTCGAGCCTTCTTCAGCAGGCAGTCCAGACCCGGGTAGCGCTTTAGAAATTTCTGGATGACAAGGTTCATGACATGTGCCAGGCAAGGGATGTGCTCCAGCCTACCGATCTTAAGGGCGGCCAGCAGATTTCAACCGTTATCGCACACCACCTTGCCTGGCACAAGGTTCTTGTCACCCAGCCAGCGCTCGGTCTCGTTGCGGAGAGCCGTCCAGCGCTTCTGACCTGTGTGTGGATGGTCTCCAAGACAGATTAATTTCAACGCGGCCTGGTTTCTCTGGGCACGTGATACCACCAGAGGACTTTGGGGGAAAGAACCCTGCACCATCCCTGCGGTTTTGAAGAGCGTGCGCCGAGCCTGAGTGCCACCGTCCCCACCAGAGACATCCACCCAGCTCACCCAGTGAGCTGTCACAGAGATATAGCGGACTTGGCCGTGCTTATTAGTCCATGTGTCAGTGGTCAGATGGACTTTTCCGGACACAGATGCAGACAACGCGCTTGAAATTTTAGATGACACGTGGCTGGCCAGGGCAGGGACGGCTTTTCTGGAAAAGAAATGCCTGCTCGGCATCTGGTATTGGGGGCAGGCAAGGGCCATGACATGGCGGAACCCATCTGTGTCCACCAGACGGAAAGGCAACATTTCCAAAGCCAAAAGCCTGGCAATGCCGACATTCAGGCTTTTGGCTTTGGGATGGTTTGGGTTAAAGTGTTTCTTCTGCTCCCAAACCTGTAAGACAGAAGGCTGGCTGCTAGACTGGCCACTGTACGGCATGCAGGTCGTCAAACTGGTGGAAGGAGAAAGGGTAGGATGGGTCTCTGGTGATGCTAGTGGTACTCGGGCGACGGGGGAGGCTGAAGCAGAGGCTGATCCCTGATCATGACTCTGAGAGACATGGGCAGCTGAGGAACGCTTGGTGGTTGCGGAGGAGGAGGAGGCGGAGACAGAGGGTGTGACAGTGGTTGGAAGCTCGGCATCGGTGTGGCCTTTTTTGGCCAAGTGTTGCCTCCATTTCAACTCATGCTTTCGCTGCATGTGACTAGACATGTTGGTGATAGTTAAACACCTAAGATTCTTGCCTCTGCTGATGCGTTTACGGCAAAGGTGGCATATGACATCGCTAGGTGAATCAGAGGCTTGCTCAAAGAAGGCCCAGGCTTGAGAGGTCCTGGACATTTTCGACAGCGAGAAGCGGTGTTTCCACTGATTGTGGCTGGTGGAATCATCTCAGCGGACTTCTGCGCCCCGCCTTACCTTTTTGAGGCGGGACCCGTACTGACACTACCCCATCGTCTTCCTCCCGTCCAGTGATGAAGCGCTCGCAAGCAAATTCTGCTGAAAAGACCACGTTGGATCTGCAAATGTCATCATAAACATCATCAACACAGGTGATTTGGTTGTCCTGACATTCTGCATCTAGGAGCTGCGGGCTACAAGCAAGAGGCACTGCAAGGCATTGCCGACCGCCCGGGATTTTTGCTGATTGACCGAATTCCTTCTCCTCCTCTGATGGCATCAGTAACTGGGCGTCAGAGCAGACAAAATCATCCTCTTTGGCATCTTGATCTTTTAACATGCCTTCTGACCTGGCGACGCTGTTCGTTACTGAGATTCACAGGGCCCTGACCCAGCGATGACAGGCCTGATGGTCCTGCAACCGACGATCCGCTGGCATGCGTGTTGTTGCCAGCACTGGAAGGAGCACTTTCTCTCGTACCTCTACCTCCATGTCCTACCCCCTCTTTGCTCGCTTACCACCTGCATTTCGCTCTATTTTCAGAAAGATAAAAATTTAAGAAAAGTATGGAAGAGTTTTTGACAGTCTCTTATTAAAAGACGGCAAATCACAGCTATTCTTAAACCCCTCTAATTTCCTACAGCCAACTAGGATTAAAAAATGAAATGTTTCTAGCGAATTCCTGTGAAATGCGGTCTGGTGGAAGAACTGTAAGACAAAATCAACAGTGTTTTTTCTTCAGTCTCAGGGATTTACAACTGCCCAGTAGGACTAGGAATTGATAGTTTTCAACAAACTATCATACAAGTGCGCTATCTGCACCAAACTGAGATTAAACGAGTGCAATAAAACTATTCAAAAGTTACACGGATTAGAAATTGCATTTTTTGCAGCAATGACAAAAGAGAACAGTTGATAGAAATTTTTTCTATCAGAATTGTCGAAACAATGTGGCTTTTTGAGAAAAAACTAGCGCCGAAACCACGTGCAATACAGCTATTTAAAAGTTTATACGGATAACAAATGGGGGTTTTTGGGAAAACCAATGTAATACACCAACAGTAACTACTAATTTCCCGAAATTAAAAATTTAAATAAAAAGGTGGCTCTATGAACAAAACTGGACCGCACCTAAGTAAAAAAAACCCCTTTATTTGAAATTTTATACTGTAATAAAAGGGTGGATTTTGCACCTATGAAAATACACGTGCAATAACTAGCAAATTTCTGTATGGTAATATAAGTACAAGATGGGTCTTTCAACAAAACTGGGCTGCGCCAAAGTGAAAAACACGTAACTAAATTGTGTACTGATAATAATAGGTGGTTTTTCCACCTATGAAATACACCTGTGATGACTAGAAAAGTTCTGTATCCTATTTTAAGTACAAAGTGGGTCTTTGAACAAAACTGGGCTGCGCCAAAGTGAAAAACACGTAATTAAATTGTACTGATAAGAGGTGGTTTTTGCACCTATGAAATACAACACCAATTACAAGCAAATTTCTGTATTGTGATATCCGTACAACATGGGTCTTTTAACAAAAAATGGCCTGCGCCAAAGTGAACAAAACCTAATTAAATTGTGTACGGACAATAAAACATGGTTTTTGCACCTATGAAATACACCTGGGGTGACTAAAAAGTTCTGAAATCCTATTGAAAAGTACAAGATGGGTCTTGAAAAAAAACTGAGTTGCGCCAAATTTAAAAAAAAACTAATTACATTGTGTATGGATAATAAAACGGGTTTTTTTGCACCTATAAAATCCACCTGCGCTGACTAGAAAATTTCCCTATATCCTAATTGTACGTACAAAGTGGGTCTTTGAACAAAACTGAGCTGCGCCAAAGTGAAAAAAAACATAATTAAATTGTGTAAGGATAATAAAACGTGGTTTTTGCACCTATGAAATACTCCTGCGGTGACTAGAAAAGTTATATATACTATTGTACGTACAAAGTGGGTCTTTGAACAAAACTGAGCTGCGCCAAAGTGAGAAAAAACCTAATTAAATTGTGAACGAATAATAAAAAGTGGTTTTTGCACCTATGAAATACACCTGCGGTGACTAGAAAATTTCTGTATCCCACTTTGTACGTACAAGTGGGTCTTTGAACAAAACTGGGCTGCCCCAAAAAGTGAAAAACCACGTAATTAAATTGTGTACTGATAATAATAGGTGTTTTTGAACCTATGAAATACACCTGCGGTGACTAGAAAAGTTCTGTTTCCTATTGTACGTACAAAGTGGGTCTTTGAACAAAACTGAGCTGCGCCAAAGTGAAAAAAAAACTAATTAAATTGTGTACGGATAATAAAACGTGGTTTTTGCACCTATGAAATACACCTGCGGTGACTAGAAAAGTTCTGTATCCTATTGTACGTACAAAGTGGGTCTTTGAACAAAACAGCTGCGCCAAAGTGAAAAAAAACCTAATTAAATTGTGTACGGATAAAAAAAATGAGGTTTTTGCACCTATGAAATACACCTACGGTGACAAGAAAAGTTCTGTATCCTATTGTAAGTACAAAGTGGGTCTTTGAACAAAACTGAGCTGCGCCAAAGTGAAAAAAAAACGAATTAAATTGTGTACGGATAATAAAACGTTGTTTTTGCACCTATGAAATACACCTGCGGTGACTAGAAAAGTTCTGTATCCTATTGTACGTACAAAATGGGTCTTTGAACAAAACTGAGCTGCGCCACAAGGGGAAAAAAAAACCAAATTTAAAATCGTGAAATAGATAATAAAAGGTGAGTTTTGCATCTATCAAATACACCTGCAGTTACTAGAAAAGATCTGTATCCTAATATAAGTACAGGCTGCATAAAATACAAGCTAATATTTCAGCAAAAACTGACCAAAAAATGTTAATAAAAAGCCATTTCAATACAGGGTCAAAGCAGAGTCTGGGCTGCACAATATCCACTCTCCTTTCAAAAGCCTTCCTTCCTGTCTGCCTGTGTTCGCCCGCACCCCCCCCCCCACCCCTGCAGCTCCCCCGCGGCTGTACAGCGCTAGATGCTTCTTTAAAACACTCAGCCTAACTAACTAATAACTGAAATTCTCTAATCTACCTATGTTCTAATGTTCACAGATAAAAGCATAGTTGTCTGTGTGAACAAATAGAACTGTTTCGCTGAGCTGTATTGAGAGAGACCTAGTACACCTCCTACTATTATGAGACACACTGATGCTGAACAGGAAGGGCTGTTCTATGTAAAATGAGGTCATATGATTTTTCCAGCAAATCACAACCATACACATCCCAGTTATGACGTCGCACACCCCGCTCCCCTGCTCTATTCTCTAAGCTGATTTGCTGGCCGCCAAAATGACAGGAAGCGTCGAAAATGTCACGATATTAATAGATTATGCGCAGATTTTCACCTAAATTATCGTGTGATCGCAAAATTCCGATCAACATAAAAACCATGCCAATTTCAACTTTGTCGATAATAATCGCTCAACACTACTCATGTTGCATCTCCAGAGTAGTATTGGAAGGCAAATGCAAATGGAGTAGATGGACAGAACAAGCAATGAAGTACAGACCAATACAGAACAAAGGAAAACAAAGAACAAACAATTGAAGCCAGGCTAGAGGCAGGAGAGTCACCAACAGACAAGCCAGAGTTGTGAACTAGGGAATATACTTCAGAACACAGGTTTAGCAATAGGAATAAAGCCAGGATAATAAGATAAATCATATGCATAAAGTATACAGATCAACAGGTATAAATACCTAGTCTTTTCCATTAATTGGACACATGTTAAGGACTGCTCCAACCTAAGGCTGAGGCTAGGCAAAAGGCATGAAACAGTGTTAAAGGGACAGAGCACTCCTAACAGTACACTTTGCAACTGATATAGTTTGAACTTACCTATGAAAATCAGTAGATAATCTTTAGAAAGCTTTATATGCTTAATATGTGCAAACCAGAGACTTTCTGTTTATTATGCAGCAACAACTTAACAATTCTCATAACTCCGCAGAATTTATGGGACATCAACCCATTTTTTCCTTAAAGTTGAACAAGCAAGCTCTTCATTAAATAAGTATGTACAAAAAAACAAGGCACCTTGCTCAATACTCTTAAAAGCAGTCAGTTAGTACAAATTATCAACAACACACCATTTACTACAAGCAGTCACATAACCACTCCAATTTCCTTTTGCAACTAACTGATTATGCAATTTAAACATCAAGACCAAGTGATACCCCAGAGGTAACCAAGGCCTCTCTTCTGTTTTCTATGTCAATGAAATCTAACTACAGAACCCAGTAGGCTGAAAATGTGATGAAGAATCAGATATTTAACAAGCAGACCCTGGAATTTGATTTGCTTTAATCCAAGCTTCAGTTTCTACCACCTGCTAGTATTTAGATCACGAACAATTAATAGCAAACGGAACTCTCTTATCATCATTGTGAATTATATTTCTTTTATTTGAAAATGAGCTGTGTGACACACGTGAAAAACCATATTCTTTTACACTTTAATATTCACCCAGGAGTAGTGTCAGTCTTTTGCGCACAATCATCAATTGCAAAATGATCCAAAACCAACTGCACCGACCGCATTTTCAATTGTAACTAGAGATGGGCCAATTTCTCAAAAATTGGTTTTGCCGACTTCGCCGAACTTTCCGACAAAATTAGTTTCGGTCCGAATTACTACAGGACGAAACGCTTCACTATAAAATTCCCTAGGCACTCTTCCAGGGGCCTAAATGACCAAAAAACTGAAGCGGGAATGTAGCTGACTAAAAAGTTATGGCAGCGGCCACAATGACAGAGTGTGAAGGTCATGCAGGAGGCACAGCAGCAGCATGAGGTCAGGACAGTGCACAATGGACAGGGTGTGAAGTGACCGCAGCAGCAACAAACTGCACAGCCGCAACATGAGGTCATAGAGTGGACTCAATGACTGAGTTGTGGAGGTGGGTGGCAATACCAGTCCCTGTAAATGATAGTGTAGGCAGATGGTGAAAATGGCAGCAGATGTGGTGGCATCAGGTAGTGTGGGCGGCCTCAGAATAGTGGCTGAGGAAGGTTAGTTTGAACCTAGACTCATTTCTCAAAGTTTTGGTGAGGCTCGTTGGTTGTGTGGAGCGTATCGGGTTGCGTTGCAATCGAGATCGATACGATAGGCCGATTGGCGGCCCAGCTATCGATTATGGGTTTTTCGATGTGAGCAGCACACAACCCAACTCGATTATGCAGCGATTACCATTAAAAGTCTATGCGGAGAGCACAACACCTTCATTATTACACCCAAAAAAGGGCTGGAAGAAGCTGAAAAATTAACATCACAACAGTCTTATTGGTACGTAGCTACTCTTAGACAACACACTTAGGTTATAAAGTCACAGAAAAAAAGTCACAGACCATTCACTATCCTGTCTGGTACCACAGCCTGACCCTTACAACCTGCATCATCCCACCAAATTAAAATGCGCCCAGGTTGGCAGTATGATTTGAACCATCATCTTACTTGAACTGCGAAATTGAATATCCCTGCCTGGAACGCAGGGCATGAGCCAATCCTGCATGACCCCAAATTTAAAAAGTGAGCAAAAAGGAGTCCTTTCAACCAACCACTTTTAGTGAATCTGGACACTAACTATAATCTGTCCTGTACCGCAGAATGACAATTAAAACCTGTCTGACCAACAGTTTAAAAAGTGCCGGTAAAAAAGGAAGTCTTTCAACCACCATCTTTAGTTTTCACGGACATTGACTATACCTGTCATGGGCTACAGCATGAGCACCAAATGCATGGACCCCTATTTAAAAAGTGCCGGGAGAAAGGAGACTTTTCAACCACCATTTTAGTTTCATGGACATTGACTATAACTGTCCTGGGCCACAGCATGAGCCCAAACCCTGCATGACCCCCACATTTAAAAAGTGCGGAAAAAGAGTACTTTCAACCTCCATTTTAGTTTCACTGGACATTTGACATTACCTGTCACTGGGCCACAGCATGATCCCCAAACCTGCTTGACCACCACATTTAAAATGTGCGGGAAACAAAAAGAAAGTCTTTCAACACCATCTTTAGTTGAACTGGACATTGAACGTAAACCTTGCTCCTGGGCCCACAGCATGAGCCCCAAACACTGCATGACCCCCACATTAAAAGTGATGGGAAAAAGGTGTCTACAACCCACCATTTTGTTTCACTGGAACATTGGACTATCTGTCCTGGGCAACAGCCTGAGCCCAACCTGCATGACCCCCACATTTAAAAAGTGCCGGAAAAGGAGCTTCAACCTCACCATTTTAGTTGAACTGGACATGACTTATACCTGTCCTGGGCCACAGCATGATCCTAGGGCCGGAGGTGAGTTACAGTGGGTGCGGTTGAAAGCCAGGCTGGCGTCCGTCCAATCTATTAACACGCAGGTTAAAATGCACCTGATGAAGCTAGCTACGAAAACTGTCGTGCTGAATGCAGAGTGCGGAAGCGGAAGTGTGAGGAACTCCAGACCTTCCTCTGTACACAGTCCAATACCTGGGTAGCGCTTGCCCATCCGTATGAGGTGAGGACCAAATGAGCTTCCCTTGGAAATTATGGTGGTAACGTCTTGTTACAACCCAGTGCCCTTTATCTTGGCATTCTTTCTCATTTTACTCACGTGCTGGAGGAAATGGGTTTCTGTTACTTTGTTCTCTGTCTGTGCTCAATACTCCAATGTTCTCTGAATAACCTACAATACTGGTCAAGTTTCCTGTTACCTACCTTGTACAATTCGAGGAATTTTTTAACAGATATTTTGTTAACATGCAAGTTTTTTAGTACTTTAAATTCTAGAAAACATCATTTTATAAAAACTAGGATGGAATCCCACCTTGTCTTGTTTCTCTTCTTTTTCATTGTTTTATATAAAAAAAATAAATGGTTGTTCAATTCAGGGATTGATAGCTATGTTAAAGAATCTTGCAAAAAACAAGTCATTTTTGCCATATCGTGTCCATTATCAGTGTCCTACCTATTCCTGTGTCTGACAAGTCCACATCACCTTGAGCCACTCTTGGGGGGACAATTGTGAAGAACCAAAGTCTGTTAGAATACAACATTTTTTTGAATAGGACCGTGTAGTATAGCTGCAGGTCCAGCACAATTGCCCCAAAAATTCAATGCTTGACCTTGAGCCCACTTTGTCAATTGTGAAGAACAGTATGTCTGTTAGAAAACAACATTTTTTTTTAGAATAGGACCTGTTGTATAGCTGCTTGTCACAGCATAAATGCCCCCCAAAATCACAAAGCATGACCTTGTGCCACTAGTTGCGTCAATGTGAAGAACAAATGTCTGTTTAGAAACAACATTTTTTATATAATAGGATCTGTAGTATTGCTGCATTTCAAATGCGCATGACCTATAAGAAAAATTTTAAAAATGACTTCTCAGCCACTGTTAAAAATTGTGAAGGGAGAAATGCCACTTAGAAGCCACATTTCATTCCAAAGGGACATATTATAGCGTATCTCACAGCAACATGACCCCAAAAAAATTATAAATATGACTTCTCAGCCCACTATTAAAATTTGTGAGGTGAAATGCCACTTAGGAAGTCACATTTCTGTTCCAAAGGCCATGATTTATTGCTGTATCTCACAGCAACATGACCTCCAAAACCATTTGACATGCGAAACGTCTTAAGATAATGTGAGTAAAATGGAATACGGTGTTGTCATGAAACTTGCTGTATTTTACAGTCTCCTCAAGCATAAACATCAAAAAATGAAACTGTAGGGAAAAGAGGAATAAAAATTGCAGTAAGAAATGATCTTTTAAAAAAAAGTTTTCAAGAGGGACCATTTCTGATTTGAAAAGGAATGTGAAGTAGGACCGGGCCAACCTAATCGGTGACCTCGGAAATTGGGGCCACAATAATCTTCAGAGATCCATGCCTGATTCATCTTGATGAAAGTCAAACGATCCACATTACTCTGTGGAAAGACGGATTGGCGTTTGTCCTGTAATGACTCCTCCTCGCTGCTGCTTGAAGGTCCGCTCGGATTATGAAGCATGGCGGCTGGGCAGGACAACCCTCTATGGCGTGACGAGACAAGCTCGGGCCATTCATACACCATTTGGCATACCAGAAGTCTATTGTGTCCGGAACACATGATAAAAAAACTCTCGGTGTTGAGCACGCAGATCGTCGGGTGCACCATGATCTTAGCTCGATCTCTGTGTGTTGGATGTGTGACTGCATTGCATGCGTTGGTGAGGTGGTAAACCAAAGATTGCCAGAGGTCACCCTTTTAGGATTCTGCCACTTGCTGTGCTGCCGCTACGCCTACTTGGAACTCTACTGCTGTCACGTCGATTATGTTGTTCCACCGGACCATTTGGGGAACGTGAAGCAGACGGCAAAAGATGTCTCCAGTTTATCAATCAGCAAGGTCATCCATTTCTGCATTTTATCTCCTCTATTTGGGTGGGTTGGAAGGAAAGTGCTGATTTTTGTTTTGTACCGGGATCCAGGAGGGGTGGCCACCCAGTAACTGTTGTTCTTTGATGCCTTAATGCGAGGATATGTGTGGAGGAAAAGGAGCATCCAGCCACTTCGCTGTGAGAGATGGAAGCCTTTGATTTCCAAGCTCTGGGTCGAGGGGCACTAGCAAACTGATCTTCTCTTCTTTCCTTCCTCCGCCGTTCAAAGTGCGCCAACCTCTTTCCAAGGCTAGGGACGTCGGTAACATCGGTGTTAGGAATAACTCTCCTACTCCCTCTCTTCCTCGCTGCCTCCGGACAGCTTCAAAACAGCCCTGGCTTGCCTAGAGATGATTGCACCCTGAGAGCTGATGCGGCCACCTTGCACTAGCTCTGGACCAGAACACTGCCTATGAAGACCGATGAAATTGTGAAAACTGTCGGGCCTTGTGGATTTGACGGAGAGGAAAGGCTCCGTGGTCGAATCTGTTGCTCCGTCTCCTCTCCATCGCTGGGGGGGGGGCGGACCTGTTGTTTCCAGAAGTGTCATCGATCGTTTCCCTGAACTAAGATCACCAACAATGCTCTTGCTGGACAAGGGCATTGTACGCATGACCATTTTGGTGGCTTCTTTCAAAACTGGCAAGGATGGTGCAGAGCTATTTCACTGCCTTCCACTATCGGTGGTTCAACACCCGAGGTCTGTTACCGTGCTTGTCAGGCATGTGTCACTTTCGTACTGCGTTATTGGCATTTGCGCTGCTGCCACAATCGCATGGAGCATGTGGAGGGTGGGGAATTCCAAGCGTGTTGCACGTCAAAAGGAGCACGGTTGACGGGGACAGGCCGAGCTGACGCTGCAACGCAGCCAGGCGGGAGTTAGCAGAGAGTAGCGACGGCGGAAGTCGAAACTCAGACCTCGAGCCTTCTTCAGCAGGCAGTCACAGACCCGGGGAGCTACTTTAGAAATTTTGGGTGACAAAATTTCATGGACAGTGCCAGGCAAGGGATGTGCTCCAGGTCCTACCGGATCTTAAGGCCAGCGGCCAGCAGGATTTCGCCCGTTATCGCACACACCTTGGCCTGGCACAAGTTCTTGTCACCAGCCAGAGCTCGGTCTGTTGCTTAGAGCCGTCACAGCTCCCTGTCTGTGTGTGGTCGGACTCCAAGGCAGATTAATTTCACACGGCCTGGTGTCTATGGGCAAGTGATGCCACTCAGAGGTACCTTGGGGATAAGAGCCTTGCACCATCCCTGCGGTTCTTTTGAAGAGAGGTTGCGCCGAGCCTGAGAGCCACAGTCACACCAGAGACATCCACCCAGGCTAACCAGTGAGCTGTCACAGAGTATAGCGGCCTCTTGGCCGTGCTTATGTACATGTGTCGGGTGGTGAGATGACTTTTCCGGACACAGATGCAGACAACGCGCTTGAAATTTTAGATGTCACGTGGTGGCCAGGGCAGGGACGGCTTTGTCTGGCCATAAAGAATGCATGCCGGACATCTGGTTATCTGGGGGCAGGCGAGGGCCATGTCGTGGCGGAACCCCCAATTTTCTGTGTCACCAGACGGCAAGGAACTTTTCACTAAGGCCAAAAGCTGGCAATGCGAACATTCAGGCTTTTGGCTTTGGGGATGGTTTGGTGTTAAGAGTGTTTCTTCTTTCCAAACCTGGAAGTACAGAAGGCTGCTGCTGAGGAATGGACGATTACGGCGTGCTTGTCGTCAAACTGGCCGGAAGGGAAGGGGTAGGATGGGTCTCTGTGGTGTGGTGGTACTCGGGGCGACGGTGGAGGTGAAGCGGAGGTGATCCCTGATCATGACTCTGAGAGACATGGGGCAGCTGAGGGACGCGTTGGTGGTGGCAGGAGGAGGGAGGGTGGCGGAGACAGAGGGTGTGACAGTGGTGGAGGCCCGGCGTCGGTCTGGCTTTTTTGGCAAGTGTTCCCTCCATTTCAAATCATGCATTAGCTTGGCTGGGACTAGAAATGCTTGGTGGTGGTTAACCACTTAAGGTTTTGCCTTCTACTTATGCGTTCTACTGGCAAAGGCGGCATCATGACATCGATGTGGTGAATCAGAGGCTTGCTCAAAAGAAGCCAGGCTTGGAGGTCCTGGACCTTTTTGACGGCGATAAGCGGGGCGGGGTTTGCGGACCGTGGTGGCGGAAAATCATATCAGCGGATTCTGCGACGCCCTCTCCACTTTTGTGGCGGGTCCCGTATTGACACTACACCTTCGTCTTCTCCTGTCCACTGTGAAGGGCCTCGCAAGCAAATTCTGCGGAAAAGACCAGGATGGATCCGCAAATGTACGTCTTCATCATCATCATCAACACAGGTGACTTGGTAGTCCTGTCTTTCTGGCATCCAGAAGCTGCGGGTACAAGCAAGGGGCACTGCAAGAGCGTTGAAGGATCCGCCCGTGATTTTTGACCGATTGACCGGCTTCCTTCACCATCCTCTGATGTCATCAGGAACTGGGCGTCAGAGCAGACTCTAAATCATCTCTCTTGATTTTTTAACATGCTTCTGACCCCAACCGCATTTTTGTAATCAAAGAGGTTTCAGACAATGGATTATCCACAGTGGTGGGTACACGAGTGACATTTGGGCTGACTTCATCGTTTGGCGATCGATTGATGATCGATGACGGACCTTTTGTGGCCGTGAGCTGGGAGGAACGAGGAGGTAAGACTGCTAGATGCTGGTTGCATTAACCAATGTAGGACAGGATTGCGACGATGTCGTTTATCTTAGATTTCACAGGGCCTGACCAGCGATGACAGGCATGAGGGTACTGCAAGAGACGATCGCTGTGCGATGCGTGTTGTCGCCAGCACTGGAAGGAGCACCTTCTTGTACCTCTACCTCCTTGTGCTACCCCCCTCTTTGCTCGCGTACACCTGCATTTCGCACCATGTCAGAAATATAAAAAATTTGAGAAGTATGGAATAGTTTTGGAATGTCTCTTATTAAAAGAAGGAAAATCACAGCTATTCCTCCAAATCCCTCTAATCAAAACAAAATTGCTGGAATTCAAATTTAAACTGCAAGGTGTCTATCAACAAATCGGGACTGGGCGAAAAGTACAAAAAACACGTATCTGTTATGTTTTGTATAATAAATTGGTTTTTTTTGCAACACCTTTCAAATTCACCTGGGTGAATATAGAATTTTTGGCTGTTTTAAGATTTACGTAGATGCTGCGTCAATGACAGTACTGCGTGCGCAAAAGTAAAAAAACAGTATACTGTTATGTTTTTGATATAATAAATCGGTATTTTTGCACCTTTCAATTCACCTGTGGTTGAATATAGGAATTGCTGTTTTAGATTTACGTAGAGCTGGTCAGATGAACAATGCTGGGTTTGCAAAAGTCAAAAAACACGTATATGTTATGTTTTGATATTATAGAACTGTTATTTTTTGCACCTTTCATTTCAACTGGTGGTGAATATAGAATTGCTGTTTTAAGATTTACGTAGATGCCTGACGTCAATGAACAGTACGGGTGCGCAAAAGTCAAAAAAACACGTAACTGTTATGTTTTGATATAATAAACTGTATTTTTTGCACATTCAATTAACCTGTGGTTATTATAGATTTGCTGTTTTAATAATTTAGTCTCGATGATGCTGTCACATGAACAGTACTGGGGCGCAAAGTCAAAAAATACACGTAAATTTTATGTTTTTGATTATAATAATCGGTATTTTTTGCACCTTTCAAATCACGTGTGGTGATTATAAGAATTCTGTTTTAAGATTTTCGTAGATGCGGGTGGTCAATGGAACAGTACTGGGTGCGCAAAAGTCAAAAAAAAAAAGAAACTCGTAACTGTTATGTTGAGATAATAAACTGTATTTTTTGCACCTTTCAATGCACCTGTGGTCGAAAATAGAATTGCTGTTCTAGATTTACGTAGAAGCTGCGTCAATGAAGAGTACTGGGTGCGCAAAAGTCAAAAAACCGTATCTGTTATGTTCTTGAGGTATAACTTAACTGTTATTTTTTGCCACCTTTCAATTAACTGTGGTGATTATAGGATTGTGTTTAGATTTACGCTAGAATGATGCGTAATGAACAAAGCGGGGTGCGCAAAAAGTCAAAAATACACGTAACTGTTCATGTTAGATATAATAAATGGTTATTTTTTGTCACCTTTTCAATTCACCTGTGGTGATATAGTAATTGATGTTTATTAAGATTTACGTAGTTGCTGCGTCATTAACGAGTACTGGGTGGCGCAAAAAAGTCAAAAACACATAATGTATGTTTTGATTATCAATAAACGGTCATTTTTGCACCTTACAATTACTGTGGTGAATATAGAATTGCTGTTTTAAGATTTCTACGTGATTGCTGCATCATGAACAGTACTGGGTGCGCAAAAGTCAAAAAACACTAGTAACTGTGATGTTTTCGTACGATACACGGTATTTTTGGCAACAAACAACCTGTGCTGTCTTCAAGATTGTGGATTGTAATTTAAGTCGCAAGGTGGATAATATCAACAGTCACAAATTAAAATGAACACCTATCCTGAAATGTATACTGATATAAAAGTGGGAGTTTTGCAGTAAAAAGAGACCTGCAGTTAACTTGAAGATGATTGTTTATCCAATACTAGTCAGGATGCCCAATATCCAGGAAAAATATTTCGAATAGCAAACTGTTAATTATAAGATATTCCACTACAATGTTACACTAAGTCTTGGTGAAACTTTATCATATGTTCTTTATTATAGATAGAGGCTTGTCTCGTGTTTTCGCCCGCGGGCCCCCCCCCCGCTACCACCCCCACCGTGAATTTCAGCGGTAGATTGATGCTTTAAAAAATTCTCTAGCTACACTACATAATATCTTTCTAATCTCTAATCTAATCTAAATTGGACGGATCACAGCTAATAGTAGAGGTTTCTCTGTGCAGACAATAGAACTAATTTCGCTGAGTGGTTTGGCCACAGACAGAGCGCAGTCCTTTCCTATGAGCGCTGAGAGACACTGAGCTGAAACAGGAAACGTGTATATGTTAAACGAGAGGGTCTTGTGATTTTTCCAGCCATCGCAACCATACACATTCCTAGTCAATGAACGTTGCAAACATGTCACCTGCTCTATTATTTAATCTGATTTGCTGGCCGC
The DNA here is from genome assembly GCA_025379985.1 of Phyllomedusa bahiana. Lineage (NCBI taxonomy): Eukaryota > Metazoa > Chordata > Amphibia > Anura > Hylidae > Phyllomedusa > Phyllomedusa bahiana. The sequence continues at coordinate 38,206 of JAODAL010023139.1, forward strand.
CAAAATTAAGGAAGCGCCGATACGGCGCGATCTTAGATAGATGATGCTCAGATTTTAACCTGTAATTATCGCCATGATCTGGAAAAATTCGATCACCATAAAAACACTTGCCTCGATTTCAAACTTTGTCGATAAATATCGCTCAACACTTGTCATGCTGTTGTATCTGACGCTAAGGCCATTGGTTAGCTGTGCTGTGTAAATTCCATGGCCGAATCACACCTGATTCATCTTGACAATGGTCAGTGTTTCCACATTTCCCTTGGACAGCGGGTTCCTCCTTGGGTAACGATGGCCCCCAGACGACACTGAACAACCTGACTCTGATGCCACACTAGGAGCCGGATACAAAATGTCGTAGGTAGGTAACTAAAACTTGGTTAAACCCTCTCTTCTTGGCCCGTTAGTTTGAGGGTGGTAAGCAGACGAGATGTCTTAGCTGAATCGGCACTGACCAAATAGAGTACGGCAGCAATTCTCGAACATACTGGGACCCCCCTTATCCAAGACGATATGCAAAGGAAGACCGTGTAACCGAAAAATGTGGTGGAAAAAGTGTTGGGCCAGCTGAGGAGCAGAGGGTAACCCGGCAGGGGAACAAAGTGAGCCATCTTCGAGCATCTCTCAGGCACCACCCACATGACCATGTGCCCAGAGGAGGCCGGGAGGTCTGTAACAAAGTCCATGGCTATATGGGACCAAGGTCTTTCTCGCACCGGGAGAGGCTGAAGCAGACCAGCAGGTCTGAGATGAGGGACTTTGTTACGGGCACAGGAGGTACAGGCCAGGACAAAGTCTGTAACATCTTGAGCGAGGGTGGGCCACCAATAGTAGCGAGAGATTAATTGCAGGGACTTATGTTCTCCAGGATTACCAACTGTTCGAGAGGAATGTCCCCACTTAAGGATTCAAGGCCGCATTACAGGGTGGACGTAGGTCTTCCCAGGAGGTAGATGTTGAAGATCCACGGGGGGCCGCCGTGAGGAGACGTTCTGGAGGAATAATGTGCTGGAGAGGCGGCTCTAGGGCCACAGTGTCCGAGGATCTAGAGAGGGCGTCCGCCCTGACGTTCTTCTCAGCTGGCCGAAAGTGAAGGAGAAAATGAAAGCGGGCGAAAAAGAGCGACCACCTGGCTTGTCGAGGATTCAGTCGTTGAGCAGACTGGAGATAAAGAAGGTTTTTGTGTTCGGTGAAGATCTCGATGGGATGGCGAGCCCCCTCCAGCAAGTGCCGCCATTCTTCTAGGGCTAACTTTATCGCCAGTAGTTCGCGATTACCGATCGTGTAATTTCGTTCAGCTGGGGTGAAGGTCTTGGAAAAGAAGCCACAAGTACGCAGTCTCTCAGAGGAGGACTTCTGAAGGAGAACAGCACTGGCACCTACTGAGGAGGCGTCCACTTCTAGGACAAACGGACGCTGCGCGTCCGGGCGAGACAGAACAAGAGCCGAAGCGAATGCTGCTTTAAGACGATCAAAGGCTTCTTGAGCTTCTGGAGGCCAGGACTTGGGGTTAGCATTCTTCTTCGTAAGGGCCACCAGCGGGGCAACGAGCATGGAGAACTGCGAGACTAACTGTCTGTAATAGTTCGCGAACCCCAAAAAGCGCTGGATGGACCGGAGACCCACTGGTTGAGACCACTGCAAGACCACTGAAAGCTTATATGGATCCATCTGGAGACCTTGATCCAAGACGATGTACCCTAAGACGGGAACCGAGGTACGTTCAAACAAACATTTCTCAAGTTTGGCATATAACTGGGGGCTACGTAGACGTCTGAGCACCTGGCGGACGTGGTGGCGGTGAGTGTCTAGATCCGGAGAGAAGATTAAAATGTCGTCCAGATAGACAACAACACAGACGTAGAGAAGGTCACGGAAGATCTTGTTGACGAAGTTCTGGAACACCGCCGGGTGTTGGCAGGGGCCCAAACGGCATGACGAAATATTCAAAGTGGCCATCTCGGGTATTAAAAGGCCGTCTTCCATTCATCGCCTTCACGGATACAAAATCAAGTTGTATGCTCCGCGTAAATCCAAATTGGAAAAAATGTTTGCGCCACACAGGCGATCAAACAGCTCCGAGATCAGAGGCAGGGGTATCGATTTTTATGGAGATTTTATTCAGTCCCCTATAATCGATACAGGGCCGGAGAGTCCCATCTTTCTTTTCGACAAAGAAGAAACCGGCCCCCGCAGGCGAAGAAGACTTGCGTATAAAGCCTTTACGGAGATTCTCCTGGACATATTCTGACATTGCCTTGGTATCCGGGACAGAAAGAGGGTAGACTCTGCCTCGGGGAGGAGTCCTACCGGGTTGCAGGTCAATAGGACAGTCGAACGGCCGGTGCAGAGGAAGCGTTTCGGCCTGTCTTTCAGAAAAGACGTCGGCTAGATCCTGTTAAGGAGTGGGCAGACCCGGCAGAGGCTTCGTAGGCTTTACAGAGGCGGGCCGTGGAGCTGGACGGAGTACAGGAATACATCGCGAGTGGCACGTGGGGCCTCAACGGATAATCTCGCCCGTGTTCCAGTCTAGAGTCAGAGCATGCTCTTGCAACCAAGGTAGGCCCAGGAGAATTTCAGAGAGGGCGAGGCAGAACGAGAAGTTTCAGAGTCTCCTGTGTAGGGCGCCTATTTGCAAGGTGAGGGCGCAGTGCAGAACCAAATGGGCATCCTTTAGGCAGTCGCCACTGACGGAGGAGACGAACATGGGCTTCTGCAGAGGGGTCACCGGGAGACGAAATTTGGACACCAGCGCGTGGCTGACAAAATTTCCAGCGGACCCCAAATCAAGGAAGGCGGTGGCTTGAAAGGTGCTGTCCGGCGAAAATTCCACAGAGTACGGGAATGGTCAGATGAGGAGAGGCCACACTGACACTTAGGAATGCCTCCTGCGAGCCCTAGGTGCGAGAGTTTCCCGGGCGCACCGGACAGTCCCCAATGAAGTGGCCAGAACCGCCACAGTAGAAGCACAGCTAGCTCTTGCGACGCTGTGAGCGTTCTTCCTGGGTCAAGTGGGCTCTCTCGACCTGCATGGGTTCGTTCTCAGGAACTATTGGCGGAGGAAGTGGTGGTCGTTGGAAAATGGGAGCCAGACGAGGTAGCCGGCGTGGTCAGGCGACCTCCCGTTGGAGGCAGAGCTCTTGTTATCTCTCGGCAAACCGTATGTCAATTCGGGTGGCCAACCGAATCAGTTCGTCCAGAACGGATGGCAGGTCCCGACCAGCGAGCTCGTCTTTAATACGCCCAGAAAGGCCTTGCCAGAAAGTCGCCACTAAAGCCTCATTGGTCCAGTCCAGCTCTGAGGCTAGGGTGCGGAACTGCATGGAGTACTGACCCACAGTAGAGTCACCCTGACGGAGACGGAGCAGAGCTGCGGCAACGGAGGAGGTGCGGCCAGGTTCCTCGAAGACGGTGCGGAACCCCTGGAGGAATGTTTGCAGATTTGCCGTCAACAGATCTCCTCGCTCCCATAGTGGAGTGGCCCAGGCCAAGGCTTCCCCAGATAAGAGGCTGCTTATAAAGGCCACCTTAGCCCGCTCGGTAGGGAATTGATGCCCCAACATCTCAATGTGGATGGAGCATTGACTGATGAAGCCAAGGCACTTCTTGGGGTCTCCATCATAGCGTGAGGGGAGCGGCAGATGCAGAGAAGGACCCGGTGCAGGAGCAGGTAGAGCCATGGCTGCAGGAGCACCTGGTGCTAGGTAGCGGCAGCAAACCGCAGGCAGAGGTAGACGGCCCCCAAAAGGGTTTTGCATCTGGCCGCGAGCTGGTCAATACGCTGGCTCTGCTGGGCGGACCGGCCGTCGTGACGTCCCGGAGCTTTTGGCAAAGGTACCCTGGTGGAATCCATGGCCAGATTGTACTGTAACGGGTTGTTGGATTCGCTGGACCACCGCAAGCGATGATGGTTAAGCCACGCCACGGAGCGGAGTCTAAGTAGCATAGGTGTATTTGAAATATAATTGTCTCATTATTAGATTTAGAAGTAGCAATATATACCCCATATATACCCCATACTGATTAACTTTTGTTTTCACGTATGTTTGTTTTTATTGTTTATTGATTATAAGGGTCAGAAGGGTCAGAATCGTAATCCAGCTTTATTAAAATGAATATGTATATTACATGTAAAAGAAAAGTGGTTTATGGGAATAGACTAAGACAAAAGTGTACAGTACAATGGAATATGTATTTAATAGGGCTTGCAGCTTTATTAAAATGAATATGTATATTAGATATGAAGGAGAGGTGTTTTGTGGGAAGATAATATGACAATAGTGTACAGTACAATGGAATATATATTCCCAATGAATATGCATATTATACATGGAGGAGAAGGGGTTTATGGGAGTTGATAAAGCTGGTAGTGTGCTGTGAAATGTAACATCTATTCTGCTTAGTCCGTTCTAGGTGAACCACGCAGTTGCAATAATATGAGAGAGATGGGACGGAAGTCCATCACAGTCAGGGCAGAAATGTCCATTGATACAGTACGCGGGGGCAGGCAGCATGGTGGGACAGGGCGCAAGCCCGTTATGGAGGTGGTGGATTTGTCTGGGGATTGCTGTTTGTGGGAGCATTGAGGCAGCAGTGGCAGCACATATTATGAGTGTGCGTGCAGGAGAGGGGAAGGAGTAGTGGGTTTTAGTGGATTCTCTGATGGCTAAATGGTGAGCACCTGAATAGGGTGTGTATCTAACATGATATAAAAGGAAGTGAGCTTAGACCACATGTGACTAGACCTCTAACCCCTGATGAAGCCAGGTTAGCTGGTGAAACATGTCGGGGAAGTCAGATATGACGTTTTAAATTGTGATTTCTCACCTCTGTCTAGAAGTGTCACCTGCTGCAGATGGTGTCACAAGGGGGCCTTATTTGTTTTGTGTCCATGAGATTAGGGACGACTGCCCAAGTTGGAGGCTTGGGATCCCTTACTGGAGCTAGCAAATTGCTGTATATATAAGGCTTTCCTGTTAATAGGTGGTGCTCCACCAGACTTGATAATAGAAAAGGAGCTATTCCTTCTTTCAGAAGTAGAAAGGGTTAAATGGTGAGGTTAGAAATCAGGTTTTTAAATAGTGTGTATAGAGGTTAAGAGTTATACATAATAAAAGTTACATTTTAGTGTTTTACAGATAGAGAATGATAGAGTTAAGTTTGCCTATGGCAAAATAGTAATTATAGTGATCAAAGTCACTCTTTGTTCTCTTGCGAGATTCCCAATTTTTGGAGACAATGTGACAAATTTGGGGGGAATACGAAGTTCAAGTGGGAATCTAGGGAATGGCAGGTTTTTTGAGTCAGAAAATTAATTTGGACATTTTTTCACAGGAAGCTAATGTAGTATTTTCTAATCAACCAATTCCATTGAATGAAAAATAACATCCCTATAACCTTTTAGAAATTAAATAAAACTTACAAACAATAAATTTTGGGCAGGCGGGGAAGTAGCCAGTCTAGAGGAAAATATATACAACAACAAAAAAAAGTGTATATAGGATTAAGGATCAGTTTGAGACCAAATACACATTTAGAGGACCCTATTTTTATCAAGGGTTGGGAAAAAACTGCTAACTGAATTTCTCTCTGAAATTGATGAAATACCTGTCAGAATACGAAAAAAATTTCTTTCAAAAAATTTAAGTGAAAACTAATCAGGAGATAGGGGATTAAAAAAATTTTTGGGGCCCCACCCAGTTTTCCCCTGAATAGAAAAAAATTACAACAAATATAGAATCTCTGAGAGAAGAAATAAAAAAGGAAACATAACAAATTTGAGGGATGGGAAAAAGATTTTGATAACAATCAGGTTTTATTTGGAAAATAGTGTTTTCAAAAAACCTAATCTTATTCAGATTCGTAGATAGAGCTTGCTGTGAAGAATTCCAAGGTTTATTAATAGTTATAGCAGGGTAGAAAACGGCTGGGGGAAAGGGTCAGAGAAAAAAAGAGGTTAGAAAAATAAGAAAAACATAAAAAATCTTTCTAAAACGTAAAAGATCAAAAACCCTCGAGATGAATCGGGAAGGCCCAAGGGGGATCAAATACTTTGTCCTTTCTGCTTCTGTGGTGTGGTGGCCCAGGGTTGGGGGAAAAGGGGCAATGTTTCAAGGGGAATAAAAATACGCCATTGTGGCAGGAAATGGAAGGTATAAATAGGTTGAGCGATTATTATCGACAAGTTGAAATGGGCACATTTTTTATGTTGATCGAAATTTTTAGATATGGATAATTTGGGTTTAAAAATTGTGATCTCTTTAAAGTCGCCCCATTTTGGGGCCCCTTTCCTGAAATTTTGGGGGCCCAGCAAATAGTTAAGAATAGCAGGGTGAGATGTTGTGCGACGTCATGACTGGGATGTGTTGGTTGCATTGGCTGGAAAAATCAATGACCTCGTTTTTACATAGAAAAGCCCTTTTGTTCACCCTCAGTGTCTTAAAGCGTTCGAGCAGTAGGATGGCCCTGCCTTGTAAAAACAGCTCAGCGAAATTATTATTTTTTTTCACGGGAAAAAAAGTTACTTTTAGCTGTGATTTACAACTTAGTTAGATTAGGGATTGGAAGTTTTATGTTTTTGGGTAGAAAATTTTTAAAAGGAGATTCCGCTGTAAGAAAAGGGGGGGGAGCGGAGGGGGGCCCGCGGGCGAAACAGAAAGCTCTTAAAGAAAAAGCAAAGTTCCCAAATTAGTGTGAAAATTGGTTTGCAATGCTTTATTTTACAGTTTTCTATTGAAATATTTCCGGTATTGGCACCCTGAACTTATATTGGATAAATCTTTTCTGAAAATGAAGGTCTTTTGTTGGGTGCAAAACGCCACTTTAATTATCAGTATACTTTTTAGATAGGTGTTCTTTTTAAATTTTCCCCCTTCCCACCTTTGTTGATATATCCCCCTTGCGTTAAATTAAAACCCAGCAATTTTTGTTTAGGTAAAAAAAGAAAAAAACAAAGGTTTTTTTGTTTGGGAAAAAGGTGGGCCCCAAAAAAAAATTTTTACCCCTTGTTTTTTTATTACAAATAAATTCAGTACGTGTTTTTGATTTGGCGCACTACAGCTTTGTTATTGAGGCACCTTGCATTAAATGTAAAATACTGCAATTTTGTAGTCACCAACGGTAAATTGATAGGTGAAAAAAAATACCTTTTATTTCGAATCATTTAGATAGTGTTTTTTGCTTTGGCGCACAAAAGCTTGTTCATTGGGGCCCCCCCTTGCATTTAAATGTGAATAAGCAATTTTTTTAAAAAAGGTTTTTAAAAAAAAAATTTTTTTTTCAAAAACGGGTTTTTTTGAATTTTGAATTTTTTGGGGCCCCCAAAATTAACCCTTTTTATTCCCCGGGAATTTAAAAAAATTTTTTTTCTTTGTTACGTGTTTTTTGAATTTGGCGACTACAGCTTTGTTCATTGAGGCCCCTTGCATTAAATGTGAATACGAAATTTTTGTGTCCCCCGGTGTTTGAAAGGTCCCAAAAATCCCTTTATATAATTTTTTCCGGGGGGGGGCGAAAATTTAACATTACAAATTAATACTTTTTTTGGGTTTTTTTTTGAAAAAAACTTTTTTTCCCATTCAGATTTTTTTGTTTTGGGTGTTTTTAAGAGCCACCTTGCAGTTAAATTTGAATCCAGAATTTGTAGTTAACAGGTAAATTGAAGGTGCCAAAAAATCTTTTATTATCCTTTTACATTAAGAACGTTTTTTTTTTACTTTGGCGCATACGCTTTTTTCATTGAGGCCCCTTGCACTTAAATGGAATACTGCATTTTGTGTCACCACAGGGAATTGATAGGTCCCAAAAATACCTTTTTTTTCCCAAATAATTACAGATACGTTTTTTTTTTGACTTTGGCGACACAGCTTTTTTCCATTGAGGCCCTTGCACTTAAGCGAATTAAGCAATTTTGTAGTACCAAGGTAAATTGAAAGGTGCCCAAAAATTTTAAATGTATTTTTTTTTCCCCGGATTTGTTAAATTTCAGAATTTTTTAAACCCGGTGTTTTTTTTTTCCTTTTGGGGATTTGGCCACTACAGCTTTTTTCTTGGGGCACCTTGCATTTAAAATGTGAATACGCAATTTTTTGTCCAAGGTGAATTAAAAAAAAAAAAAAAAAAAAAAAAAAAACAGGTTTGCCTAAAAAAAAAAAAAAAAAAAAAAAAAAAAAAAAAAAAAAAAAAAAAAAAAATTTCCTTTTTTTATCCGAATACATTTCAATAGTGTTTTTTATTTTGGCGACCACTTTGTTTGACATTTTGCATTAAATTTGAATACAGCAATTTTTAGTCCCCAAGGGAAAAATTGAAAGTGCCAAAAAATACTTTTAAAAAACCCTTTTTACTTTCAGACGGGGTGTTTTTTTTCATTTTGGTAGTAAAGCTTTGTTGATAGATCTACTTTGCTTTAAAATTTGAACCCGAATTTTGTTTTGATTTGAGGGATTTGAGAATAGTGTGTTGCCTTTTTTAATAAGAGACTTTCCAAAACTTTCCCATCCCTTCTAAAAATTTTTATATTTTGAACATGGGCGAAATTAGGTGGAAGCGAGCAAAGAGGGGTAGGACATGGAGGTAGAGGTACGAGGAAGGTGCTCCTTCCAGTGCTGGGGGGACAACACGATCCCAGCGAATTTTCGTTGCAGGACCTGGGCCTGCATCGCTGGGTCAGGGCCCTGTAAATTTCCCCGTAACGAACAGCGTCCCCAATCTGTCCTTCAGGGGTTTAAATAAAACCTGCCCCAGCAGTCTCCCTCCGCCCTCCAGTCACGGCCACAAATGTCGTCTCGCTCCCAGACCCGTCCACATGAAGCACCCCAAATGTCAATGTGTACCCACCACTGTGGTAATCCATTTTTGAAGATTTTGATGACAAAATGCTTTGGGGTCAAAAGGGCATTTTAAAAAGATCAAGGGCCAAAGAGGATGATTTTCTCTGCCTGACGCCCGTTTGTGCCATCGAGGAGGAGAAGGAACCCGGTAAATCGGCAAAAACCCCGGCGGGTGGCACGCCTTGAGTCCCTCTTGTTGAGCCCGAGTCCGGGATGCAAAATGTCGGACGACAAAAGTCCCCGTGTTGATGTGTTTTGATGACGACTTTGCGTCCCTTGTCTTTTAGCAGAATTTTTTTGCGAGCGTTCATCACGGAGAGGGGAAGACGGGTAGTGCAGTAAGGGTTCCCCTAAAAAGGGGGAGGGGCAGTCGCAGAAGTGCTTTAAAGATTCCCCCAGCACGGTCAGCGCAAACCCGCTCCCGCTTATGCCCTCAAAAAGGCCGGCTCTAAGTGGGCCTCTTTGAGCAAGCCTTGATTCACCAGCGATGTAACCGCCCTTTTCCCTAAACACATAGTAGAGGGAAAAACTTTGGTGGTTAAAAAAAATTTTTTGCAATAGGAAAGAATTGAAAGGGGGAAAAATTGGAAAAAAGGCCCCCCGGGGGCCAACCCTTCCCCCGTTCCCCCTTTGCCCCAAAAGTTTAGTCCATGTTTTTGGGGGCATGACGGGAAAGGGGTTTAGTTTCCCCAAAAATACCCCCCAAAAAAAGACCCCCTCCCTTTCCCCCAGGAGACCTGCCCGTAGTCCCACCCCAAAATTTTTTTTTGGGGGGGAGAAAAAACCTTTACCAAAAAATCCAAAAAAAGTGAATTTTTGGATTGAGGTTTTTTGGGGGGAAAATTTCTTTCCGTTTTTGGTGGGGAAAGGGGCCCACTTTTTCCGCCGCCCCAATTTGACCAGAAAATTTTTTCCAGAAAAAGGTCCCCCCCTTTTAACCCCTTTTTTTAAAAAATTTTTCTGATTTGGGGGAAAATATTAATGGGAAAAAATTATTAAAACCCGGCCTTTTTTGGAACCACTTTTTCGGGTATTCTTGGGGGGAAACCCTTTTCCCCCGGGTCTTTAAAACCAAAAGGGGGGGGTTTTTCCCCCAGTTCCTTTTGGCAACCCCCCCAAAAAAACCGTTAAAATTTTTTTTTTGGGCGCACCACGGGAATTTGGGGACGGGTCTCGAAAAAACCAGCCTTTTCCAAGAAATTTTGGAAAAGGAAAATAGTTCATAAAAAAAAACGTGGGTTGACTGGCAGAAATCCCCCCGGAATCATAAACCTTTTTCCAATTTTTAAAACCCCAGGTTGGGGTGGAAAAAATAAAAATTTCATTCGGTTTTTACCCCTTTTGCCCGCTGGTCTTGACCCTCCCTTTTAAGTTTTTATTAGGGAAAAAGGGAAAAAAATTTCCCCCCCTTAAAAAAAGGGGGGCCCCCCAAGATTCTTGTCGAGGAAAAAAAAAAAAACCCCCCGGGTGGAGCCCCCAATGGGGGTTTAAAACTTCCCAAAACCTTTTAAAATTTTGAAAAGCCCAAAAAAAATTGTTTAAAAAAAAACCCCTTTCACCCCAGTGGGAAAAAGTTTCAAAAAAGTTTACATCTAAACAAAATTTTTTCCGCGGGGGAGGGTTTTCGGGAAGGGCCCTTTTTTTGAAATCCCCCAAACCCCAGTTTTAAATTAAAGGTCCAAAAGTTTTTCCAAGTTTAAAGGGGGGCCTGCCCCGGGTGTCATTAGGAAAAAATTGGGGTTTTAAGCTTCCACCCGAGGAGGGGGGGAGGGGAATCCTAAACCATTTTTAGTCCCGTTTTTAAAGAGGTTGGGGGCCCAATTGAGGGGGAAGGGGGGAAAAAAACATTTTTCCCCCCGGGTTGGGGGTCAACCCTTTAAACCAAAAAACCCTTTTTTTTTAAAAAAAACCCCGCATTAAAAACATCAAAATTAAAAATTTTGGGGGCCCCCCCCCGGAAAAGTCAAAAAAAATCCCTTTTTTAACCCCCCAAAAAAAGGGTAAAATGGGTTTTGGAAACCTTTCTGATTTACAACCAAATTTTTTTTATTTCCCAAAGGGGTGGAAAAATCGGACCAAAAGAAATGGTTTTTCCTTTTCCAGGGCAGGGGAAAGGGGCAAAGGTAATTGAATTGGTTTTTTTTTAAAAGAATGCGGGGGGCCCCCAAAAAAAAAGCCATTAAACTTCATTTTTTTTAAACATGGGAGTGCGGGGCCCCCTGGGGGGTAAAAATGGGGGAAGGGGGGGGGGCTCCCATGGGGTTTTTCCGGCCCCAAAAGGGGGCGGGCAAATTTGGGGGACTAGCCCCGCTGGAGGGTATTAAAAACAAAAATTTTCGGGGTTTTACAGTTTAAATTATCCCTTTGACCCCAAATTTAAAAAAATTTTCCCCCAAAGATGGGGCCCAAGCCAGGTACCCCATTTTATTTTTTCCCCCCTTAACAAAATGGTTTTAAAAATTTTTTTAAAAGATCAAAAGGGGAATTTTTTTTCTCTTTTCCAAAAATTTTTTTGGGTTTTTTTGGGGGGAAAACGGGAAAAAAAAAAAAAGGTTTTTTTCCCCCCTTTTTTTCCCCCCTTTTTCAAGTTTCGCGCATTTTTTAGGGGTTTTGTGAGAATGATAAAATTTTGGGCTTTTAAAAAGAAAAAAATGGCTTCTAAATGGAAAAAAATTTTTTTGGGTAAAAATTTTTTTTTTTTGGGGGGGGGGGTTCGCAAATTGTCCGGCGAAAAAGTTGGGGGGTGGAAACCCCTCCCTTTTTTGGGGTAAAGTCATTTTTTTTAAATTTTTTTTTCTTGCTTTAAAAAACGTTATTAAAAAAAAATTTTTAAAGAATTTTTCCAAAATTGTTTCCCAAATGGCTAAAAATGCGAATTTTTGGGGGTTTTTTTGGGAAATGCACTTTAAAGGCCAAAAAAAAGGTTTTTTCAAAATTTTTCCACTTGTCAAAAACTCAAGGGGGGAAAAATTTTGGGGGCATTTTCTGTGCATGCAAAACACCCCTCTTTAAAAAAATTTTTTCCCCAAAAAGCCAAATTTTTTCTCTGGGGAGTTTTTAAATTTTGGGGGTTTTTTTTGGACAGCCCGCTTTTAAAAGGTTAAAAAAAAAATTTTTTTACGAAACCCCCACAAGCAAGGGGGTAAGGGGATGGGCGGTTTGCGGAAAGGGGGGCCTGTTTTGAAAAATGGGGCTTTTTTTTGCGCCAACAAGGGAAAACCCTTTTGAGAAACCTTTTTCCAAAGAAAAAGAAAAAAACATGGGGGGTTCTTTTTTAAAAAAAAGTTTTCTGATTAAAAACTAAAAATGCGCCAAAAGCGTTAAAAAAATTTTTTTAAGTTGGGAGGTTGGAAAACTTGAAAAATGAGGTTATTTGGGGGGTTTTGGGCGGAAAAAAGGGGGACAAAAAATTTTCCCCCGCAGTTTAAAAAGGAAAAAAGCCGAAAAAAGGGGCCGGGGGGAACAGGGGTTGACCGTTTTTCCCAAGGAAGGCTTTGGTCGGGGCCTGGGGGCAAGGTCCCCACGGGCATTTTTGGGGCTAAAATGGTGGTAAAACTCCTTTTTTCCCGGGACTTTTTAACTGGGGTCCTTTTCTTGGTCCGGCGGATGCTGTAGGAATAAAAATTGGGAAAATCCTTTTTCGGGACTTTTTTGGGGGTACAGTTTGGGGGTCCCCCCCGGTTATTGACTGAAAAAAAATGAAACCCCTTTTCCGGGATTTTTAAAGGGGGACAGGGTTTTTGGGGTATGGGTTCCGGACGGGTTTATTCCCGAAAAAAAGGTGGTTTAAAACTCTGCCTTTTTTCCTTTTAAGGGGGACCTTTGGGGCAGTGGGAAAGCTGTGAAAGGTTTTTTGATTTTTTTTCTGGGGCTTTTATAACCTAAGTGTTTTTATTTAAGATGAAAAAAACGTATCCTTTTGCTGTTGTGGTTTTAAATTCCCCCTTCTCCAGCCCTGTTTGGGTGAAAGGGAATGAAGGTGTTGTTGCTCTCCCATAGATTTAATGGTAATTTATAATCTCCCATTGATATCACTATCTTGTCGAGGGATGGTCGATTTATCGACCATTGACTAAATTGTCGAGGGCCCAACGTAATCGTCAACAATATTTAAATAAACACAATAAAAAACCCTCAATTAGGACCCATTCAAAACACAAATGCCTCCACTTTTTTTAGCCCACCAAGGTTTTCTTGGGGGTTGGGGAAAAGGGGAAAATTACCCGAAATAAAAAAGGTTGGGACCCACTTCAAGGATTAATTTATCCTTTTTATAATTTAAACGGAAAAAAAAAAAAAGGGTTTGTTGGCATATGGTTTTTTGTTCACTCCCATCCCCCAAAATTTTAAATTTAAAATTTTGTATGGGAAAAAGATATTAATCTCTTTGTAGAAGGTTGGTTTTTCATAAATATTTTAAAAATAAAAAAATTAATGATAAAAAAACCTTTAGGAAAACTAGAGGAAAAAACAGGGGGTTTGATCTTGAAAAAATTGCAGGTTGAAGGGGAAGGAGCCCAAAAATTTTTGATTTACCCTTAAAAAAAATTAAAACCAAAAAATCTAGGAAACACCCCCGATATCCCCAATATTTTTTTTTTGGGGATACGTTTGGGAATTTGTAACGCAAGTTATAAAGAAATTACCCACTCAGACGACAACCATCTTTTTAAAATTTTTAAAAAAGGGGGAAAAGAAGAGTGCTATTGCGAAAAACAATTAGCGGGGGAGTTTAAGAAATAAAACCCCAGTAAACAAGGGTGGTAAATTGTCATCTTAAAAAAAAAGTGACTATAGAGAAATGGTTGGAGAAAAATTGATGATTAAAAAAAACATTTTAAAAGGGGCTTCCAAATAAAACCCAAACCAATGAGTATCTGAGGAAAAAAAAAGGGTTTTTTGGACCTGGGAATTGAAAAAAAAAATTTAAATTAAATGAGGGGGGGAAAAGAAATTTATGCTAAATGTGAATCCTATATTGTCCCTTTTATGCTTTCCCAAAAAAGTGCAAAAAAAAGAGGTTGTGCCAAAAAGGGAAAGACGATGGGTCTCAGGAAAAAAACCCCAATTTTAAAACAAAAGGGACAAAGCACGTTTTGTTGATCTTTATACTGTTTCCCCTTTTGTCACTGGCCTTCCTTCAAAATTTTAAAAAGATACAAAGGATATGTGTTTGGAAATTTAAACCGGGGTTTTCCTTTTAGTGGTAAAGGTGAAAGTACCTTCTTGCAAGTTTAGACGTAGAAGCCTATATATTTAACATAGACATGATCGGGGCCCTGAAAGCAATCAAGTATTTTTTGAACCAGGGGTTTCCCAAAAATTTACGGAACAAAATTGATTTCTTTTTAAAGTTAGGGGGGAATTTTTTTTTGGGGACATAATTTTTTTTTGTTTGAGGGCCCCACTTTTTTAAACCAGAAAAAGGGGAAGCCCCAAAGGGGCACGCCCTGTGTGCCAAGCTTTGCTAATTTTTTTTTTGGGGGTTTGGGTTTGGGGAGGATGTTGGGTTTTTCCCTAAAACACTTTGAAATATTCAAAGATCGGATTTTTTTTTTGGGGGCTTTTTTTTAATGATATTTGTTTTTTGGGATGGTATTTAAAAAATTATTATTTTTTTTGTAGCTAGATCAAGATAAAGAAAATTTGGGGTGAAATTCACGTTTTTAAATTTATCGGGGGGAAATTTTTTTTTGGTTTTTCAAATTATGTTGGATGAAAAAAAAGCAGATTTTAGACAAAGATTTTTTCCCGGGAAAAAAACGGGCTACCAAAAAGTTGGGTTTAATTTTTTTTAGTGGCATCCACCTTCTTAAAAAAAAGGGGGATTCCCATAGGCCAATTTTTAGGGCTCGTAGGGGAATTTCTCTAAATTTTGAGGCCTTTTTAAAAAAAAAATGTTATAAAGTTAAATGAAGTTTTTTAGGAAGGGGGGTTTTCCAAAAAATGTTTGGGGAAGGCGTTTAAAAGGGCCCTTTTTCTATGACAGAGGACATTTATTAATCAGTAAAAAAAAAAGGAAAAAACTAATTTAAATTTGTTGTTTTAAAGGGCCCTTTTATGATAGAGCAATGAAATGAGGGGGTATAATTAGAAAACATTTGGGACATTTTGAGGGCAGATCCAGTTTCTTGGGGGGATCCTAAATTTCCCTTGTTTTCATTATAGAAGAGGAAAAAATCTTAGGGATGAAATTTTTCATGGGCAATTTGGGGAATGGGAAAAAAACATGGTTTCGTCTTTCCGGTTTTAATTTTTTAAAAAGGGGTAAATGATAGTTTAACCCCAAAAAAAATGCCCGAAATTTTAAAAAATTTGTTAATGGGGTTATTTAAAAATCATGGAAATAGACTATAAAAATAACCCTTTTAAAAATTTAAAATTTAAAAAAATTTTATATATACAAAACCAAAAAGCTATGTCCCAAAAAAGACCCAAACCACCCCACAAATTTCCCCTATAAAATGAAAATATCTAACGTGTGTAAGTAGGAACACGTCCCGAAAAAGGGCGGTCCCCCCTAAAAAAAACTATAAGGCCCTTTAAAAAACCCTATAACCCCGGGTTTTATATAAAAATTCCAGGATCGATAAACAGGTAACCAATTTTTTATTATGACCCTTGAACCCCAAGGTTTCTTCCCAAAAACACAAAGGAGTTCCTCGGGGTCGTTTCAAAACTCTGTACACATGTCGCTAAATAAATCAAGAAGATTTTATATCGCAAGGAAAAATCCATATTTACTCACTGGTTTGTTTTTTAGGGTTTGGTGTGGGGGTTTGAGTAGTCTCGGGTTAGGCAGTGGCCAAACACTTTCTATTTCATTTCAATTATATACAGAAAGAGCATACTCACCAAAAAATAGACATCAAACTGGTCCTGAGATAACAAACTTACTACTCACTCAGACTCAGTAAAGGAATAGATTTACATCCTTGCATTGTTTATGATGTCTTTCGATGTTCCACAACCAAGATGAAAGATATTTATAATATCCAAAAAATAATGCAAAAATTATCCATCAATTACATTTAAAAATTTCTATCATGTCTTTTTTGGACGTCATTAACAACTATAATTGTTATGAACTCCGTTATGCATGTTTGGTAAAGACATACTTTCAGAGCTCCACTCCTCTGATTCACATGTCTACAAGCGCTTGGCATCTGTTGTCAGTGACAGCGCATGCGTGCTTTAAGCCGACTTGAGTTCCGGAAACGGGGGGCACGCCTCCTTTCCTGACGTGAAAGGAGGAGTGGGCAGCCGGGCCGAACAATAGCTCGATGTCCCCATTCTCCTCCGCTCAAAAGTCCGCATCACTTTCCTGCGGCCGTTTCATATCAAGATGCTAAAAGGGGAAGGGTTTACGGCTAGATGACAGCTAATACAAAGATAGGGGACAAATTGGTACAAATCCGTGCCACAGCTTATATAGCAGAAAGGTCCTTTAATAATGCAATTCACCTGTACATTACAAGGTAGACACTTAAATCTTATAATAAATATTATTATGTAGTGGTTAGTTAGTGATCTACGGTATGTGGGGATCCAATATAGTTTATAAAATGCCCATTTAATACAAGGATAGACAGTTATAACCATAATAAAGTTTTTATACATATATAAAGATACACCAGAGGCTAGTAAGATGCAAAAAATCTCAGTTATTAGTATACCCATATGTCATCAAGCAGATACTGCCCCGACATAATCCAACTCCATCTACTTGGATATACTGTGTTAAATTTTGCTTAATAAGCTGGAAACACTGCATTAAATCTTTCATGATCAGTTGGTAAAGCCTTAATATGATCGTAAATTATTGTTGCCAACGATGTTATTTAGCAACAAGGTTTACTTAATAAATGATACATCTAATTTTATGTATCTTTATCCTTGATATTCTTTACCAAAGGTGAGAAGAAGTGCAATCTTTATATGAAACAATTAAAGATCAGCTGTTCATTGAGCCCTAGTGGAGAAACAGTTTGTAAACGAAATATCCATTTTGTTTCTGCTTGCAGTACTTTTCTGTCCACATCACCACCTCTAGGGGAGTTACGTATAAGTTCCAAAGCCTCAAATTTGAGGTCATTGATGTTACCCTCATGAGTCTGATTAAAGAGTCTTGCCAAAGGTGTATCCCTCTTGTTCCTTATATCCTCCACATGCTCCAAAATTCTTGTTTCCAGGGTCTGATGGTTTTGCCAATATATTCAAGAGGACACGAGCAAGAGGCTTTATACACAATATTGCAAGAATTGCAATTGATGAAGTCTCTGATTTCAAAATTCTGGTCTTTTAACTGAGTATGGAAGGATTTGGTTTGTTTTATTAATTTTCATTCCTTGCAATGACCACACTTAATGCAGCCTTTTGGTTGTCTCTTAGCCACGAATCTGGCTGTTGTTACTGGTGTTAAATGGTTATGTGTGAGTCTATCACCAAGACTCCTTCCTCTCCTATAAGTCACTTGGGCATAAGATGGTAATACATCTCTCAGATCATCATCCATTTTCAGGATATCCCAATGTTTAGCTAATGATGATTTAATTGCTGTGTGGGCCAGATCAAAGGTTCCTATTAATCTAATCTGAGGTTGGTCTGGTATTTTTTTCTTTGGTGTTAATAGTTGGGACCGATCCTGAGAGATTGCATATCTGTATGCCTTATTTATTGTTTTCAAAGGGTACCTGTATTTATAAATCTCCGCTCTAGGTCCCGAGCCTTCTCCTGAAATTCCAACAGATTAGAACAATTTCTCCTCAATCTTAGGAACTGGCCTTTTGGTATTCCTCTTTTTAGGGGCAATGGATGGCAACTTCTCCAACTCAGGAGACTATTCGTTGCCGTTGATTTCCTAAATACCGTCGTTGCCAGTTCTCCAGACTCTTTCCTCTTAATCTCCACATCCAAAAATGGAAAAACATCTTTGCTCCATTCTGAGGTGAACTTTAGATCAATAGGATTCTGATTTAAAGAGATTACCTATTCTTTGAAACAATCCCCTGTACCCGCCCATAGGACGAATATATCATCGATAAAGCGGGCCCAGAGGACAATCTCCGATTCAAGTGAACGGGAGGAAGCTTCGCCGACTACAAGGGTCGCTTCCCACCCGCCCGGGAGCTGAGATGTGGAGATTAAGAGGAAAGAGTCTGGAGAACTGGCAACGACGGTATTTAGGAAATCAACGGCAACGAATAGTCTCCTGAGTTGGAGAAGTTGCCATCCATTGCCCCTAAAAAGAGGAATACCAAAAGGCCAGTTCATAAGAGTGAGGAAAAATTGTTCTAATCTGTTGTAATTTCAGGAGAAGGCTCGGGACCTAGAGCGGAGATTTATAAATAGGGGTACCCTTTGAAAACAATAAAGAAGGCATACAGATATGCAATCTCTCAGGATCGGTCCCAACTATTAATACCAAAGAAAAAAATACCAGACCAACCTCAGATTAGATTAATAGGAACCTTTGATCGGGCCCACACAGCAATTAAAGCATCATTGGCTAAGCACTGGGATATCCTCAAAATGGATGAGGATTTGAGAGATGTATTATCACCTTATGCCCAAGTGACCTATGGGAAAGGAAGGAGCCTTAGTGATAGACTCACACATAGTCATTTAACACCTGAACAACAACCAGATTCGTGGCTAAAGAGACAACCAAAAGGCTGCTTTAAGTGTGGTCATTGCAAGGCATGCAAATTTATAAAACAAACCAAATACTTCCATAGTCAGGTAAAAGACCAGAATTTTGAAATCAGAGACTTCATCAATTGCAATTCTTGCAATATTGTGTATAAAGCCTCTTGCTCGTGTCCTCTTGAATATATTGGCAAAACCATCAGACCCTGGAAACAAAGAATTTTGGAGCATGTGGGGGATATAAGGAACAAGAGGGATACACCTTTGGCAAGACACTTTAATCAGGCTCATGAGGGTAACATCAAGGACCTCAAATTGGAGGCTTTGGAACTTATACGTAAATCCCCTAGAGGTGGTGATGTGGACAGAAAAGTACTGCAAGCAGAAACAAAATGGATATTTCGTTTACAAACTGTTTTTCCATTAGGGCTCAATGAACAGCTGAGCTTCAACTGTTTAATATAAAGATGCACTTCTTCTCACCTTTGTGTAAAGAATATCAAGGATAAAGATACATAAAATTAGATGTATCATTTTATTAAGTAAACCTTGTTGCTAAATAACATCGTTGGCAACAATATTTACGATCATATGTAAGGCTTTACCAACTGATCATGAAAGATTTAATGCAGTGTTTCCAGCTTATTAAGCAAAATTTAACACAGTATATCCAAGTAGATGGAGTTGGATTATGTCGGGGCAGTATCTGCTTGATGACATATGGGTATACTAATAACTGAGATTTTTTGCATCTTACTAGCCTCTGGTGTATCTTTATATATGTATAAAAACTTTATTATGGTTATAGACTGTCTATCCTTGTATTAAATGGGCAGTTTTATAAACTATGATTGGATCCCCACATACCAGTAGATCACTAACTAACCAGCTACATAATAATATTTATTATAAGATTTAAGTGTCTACCTTGTAATGTACAGGTGAATTGCATTATTCAGGACCTTTCTGCTATATAAGCTGTGGCACGGATTTGTACCAATTTGTCCCCTATCTTTGTATTAGCTGTCATCTAGCCGTAAACCCTTACCCTTTAGCATCTGTGATATGTAAACGGGCGCAGCGTAGCGATGCGGACTTTGAGCGGAGGAGATCGGGACATCGAGCTATTGCTCGGCCCGGCTAGACACTCCTCCTTCCACGTCAGGAAAGGAGGCGTGCCCTCCGATCCGGAACTCAAGTCGGCTTAAAGCGCACGCATGCGCTGTCACTGACAACAGACGCTGAGCGCTTGTAGACATGTGAATCAGAGGAGTGGAGCTCTGAAAAGTATGTCTTTACCAAACATGCTATAACGGAGCTTCATAACAATTATAGTTGTTAATGACGTCCAAAAAAGACATGATATGAAATTTTTAAATGTAATTGATGGATATTTTTGCATTATTGTTTGTATATTATATATATCTTTCATCTTGGTTGTGGAAAATTGAAAGACATCATAAACAATGCAAGGATGTAAATCTATTCCTTCACTGAGTCTGAGTGAGTAGTAAGTAGTTATCTCAGGACCAGTTTGATGTCTATTGTTTGGTGAGTATGCTCTTTCTGTATATATATTGAAATGAAAGAAAGTGTTTGGCCACTGCCTAACCCGAGACTACTCAACCACCACACCAAGACTCTACAAACAAACCAGTGAGTAAATATAGGATTTTTCCTTGCGATATAAAATCTCTCTTGATTTATTTAGCGACATGTGTACAGAGTTTTGAAACTGACCCCTGAGGAACTCCCTTGTGATTTGGGGAGAGAAACGCGTCGGTTCAAGGGTCATAATAACAACTTGGTTACCTGTGTATCGATCCTGGAATATTTATATCAAACCAGGGTTATAGGGCTTTTTAGGGCCTTATAGTTGTATTTAGGTGGGACCGTCCTTTTCGGTACGATGTTCCTACTTACACACTGTTAGATAGTATCACTTATAGGGATTTGTAGGGTGGATTGTCTTATTTTGGACATAGCTGTATTGTTTTGTATATATATATTTTTTTAAATTTAAATTATTAAAGGTTACATTTTATAGTCTATTTCCAGTGATTTTTTACAGTCTCCAGTGGTAGGCTCATATCCCTGTGGCAACTGTTCATTCTGTCCATTCATATGGAAAACTAAAGAATTTGTTAATCCCATTGATTAAGAGAAGATTTGAGATAAGAAAATTTTCATCAATTTTTAAAACCAGAGGGTTGTTTTATGGGGGCTATGTGTACTTGCCCCAAGATCTATGTGGGGGAAAAAACCATAAGGATTTCGTCGGGATCTCGAAAACATCTGAGTACTATTAAAACTAGAGGTGACATCTCCTAGCGAGACACATTTTGGAAGACATAATGGTGAAATAGAGGTGCTTAAATTCTGGGGCATCTGTGGAAAAAGCTAGGGAAAAGAAAGGGCGATTGGATGTAGTTTTGTTGCAGGAAGAGGCAAGATGGATACACAGACTCAATACAGTGAAACCTAAAGGCCTAAATGAAGGCCTTTTCATTTTCAGCATTTATTTAATCTTGCTGATTCCCTATATGATAGTTTTTGAAGAAACAGGATATATGTGATTAAATCGGTCAGTGGATATAGCACGGTTAAAATATATGACTATAGAAGATCAGAGTTCACATATGTTTTTTCCCCCCTTTCCCATCTCCCTCCTGCTCCCCCCCCTCCGCCTCTACTTTTGTCCCCATTTTCCCTGTGTTTTGTAATGATGATAGGTACTGATCCTGAGGCCACGGTTTTATTTTAACAAATTGGAATGTATGCATATTGTTTCTGTGCATGGTGGGGTTTGTTGGCAGCTGAATCTTATGATATATGCACTCGCGTTGTTGTGGCGAGCCACAGCCCGGGTGGAGATTACTATCTATTCATGTATATACTCCTCTATGTATAGATTTATTGTTTCTGCTCGCTGCGTTGATTTTTTTGCTAACTTTAAATACAAGATTGGAGAATAGATTATACAGATGCAATAGAGTTTGAATTTGTACTAATATTTTTGCATGCTTCCATTGTGATGTAATGAATTAGGTGGCTAGCCGTGACCTGTAAGAAAGAATCTTTAATGGGGAAGGTGGGAGGTGAAACTGCAGGAGGAGGGGGCCTAACCTTAGAGCCTGCAGCTTTATTAAAATGAATATGTATATTACATGTAAAAGAGAAGTGGTTTATGGGAATAGACTAAGACAATAGTGTACAGTACAATGGAATATGTATTTAATAGGGCTTGCAGCTTTATTAAAATGAATATGTATATTAGATATGAAGGAGAGGTGCTTTGTGGGAAGATAATATGACAATAGTGTACAGTACAATGGAATATATATTCCCAATGAATATGCATATTATACATGGAGGAGAAGGGGTTTATTGGAGTTGATAAAGCTGGTAATGTGCTGTGAAATGTAACATCTATTCTGCTTTGTCCGTTCTAGGTGAGCCACGCAGTTGCAATAATCTGAGAGAGATGAGACAGAAGTCCATCACAGTCAGGGCAGAAATGTCCATTGATACAGTATGTGGGCACAGGCAGCATGGTGGGACAGGGCGCAAGCCCGTTATGGAGGTGGTGGATTTGTCTGGGGATTGCTGGGGATCCCTTTCCGACGGGCTTCAGGGATCTTATATGGCCTCAGGTTCACTCTGACGTGGGGATCTGTGAGGATCTCATGGTTTATCACGTTAGTAAGGCCTGGGGTTTCTGTAAATAGATCTATGTTCTGTTGTAGTAGCTCCCTGCATTCTTGCTTCTGGGAGGGGGACAGGGTCTCTGCAACCCTCACTGCCTTCACTTCAGACTTGGGTTGACTTGTAAGGCCGGGGGGATCCATGGAGCTCTCTCTCTCTCCAGTGTTTTAACAGGTTGACATGGTACACCTGAAAGGGCTTTCTCCTTCCTGGCTGATGTACCCTATAGTTAACCTTCCTCACCTTTTCAACGATCTTGTAGGGACCCTGACACTTGGCAAAGAATTTACTTTCAACGGTGGGGATTAACACTCAGTCTCCTGGATTAAACTGCCTTGGCTGGGCAGACCTATTATAAACTCTGGACTGGGCATCTTGTGCCTGACGAAGATGCTCCTTTACAATAGGCATCACCCGGGATACTCTCTCCTGCATCTGTCTACATGTTCCACCACACTCTTATGAGGAGTAACCTCACTTTCCCAGGTTTCTCTTGCCACATCCAACAGCCCCTTAGGGTGAATAACCCAGTGGAGGATTGGGGTACTTCCCTAATCAAGAATAACAGATAAGGTAACAGTCCCAGTCCTGCCCGTCCTTCTCTACCACCTTTTTCAGCATGGCCTTCAAGGTCTTATTAAATCACTCCACCAGGCCATCTGTCTGAGGGTGGTAGACTGATTTACGCAAAAGTGTGACTTTCAGAATCTCGCACAGTTCTCTCATCACCTTGGACATGAACGGGGTTCCTTGATCTGTTAGGATCTTCTTGGGAATCCCCTTTCTGGAGAAAACATAGAACAACTCCCTTGCTATAACCTTTTTTTTTTACCATAAACTTTTTATTGGTCAGATATAAAAATTAGTACAAACAGAATACAGTTTTTGTCTTTGTAAGACCAAATTTCAAACTTTTATCCCCAAAAACAAACCCAGCCCACCTCCAAGTCCATCTCCGATTCAGAGCAGTAAAATACCCATTACTTTCAAATAAAATGCAATATTAATAACGTCATTCTTGTCACAAAAAAATTGTACCGGTGTGGCGGCCTCCATCCACACAACTCCCTTAGACACGTCCCAGGGGAACCCAAATCGAGATCCCCAAACCCTATACCCAACTAAGTTCGGTGCAGCAAGAAGAATATCCACCATTTAGCCCTATTTTTTTACTTAGTTTGGCCCCCTCTTATAATACACCCCTTCTCCCTTTGGATCGCCAATTCACTTTTTTTAACAAACTCCTGTGCTGACGGAGTTCTGATCCAGCCCTTTGTCGCTATTTAAATTCCTTGCCCTAAAAAAAAAGTCTAGATATTGCGATTTTTCGCCTCTAAAACCGTTTTTAAATCTCCTACGTATCCAAAATACAAACCAAGGGTTTATCTCCACTGCAATTTGAAAAATACCCTGGATCAATTGTACAAAAAAAATCCAATATCGTCTGTTTAGGGCATCCCAGAACGTGCATCAGGAGGCCGGGTGCCATGACACCTATTACACAGGGGGGGGCCCAAATTTCCCAATTTTATGCAGAAATAGAGGAGTTCTGTAAACTTGATGTATTAGAATAATTGAGAGTTTTGGGGATGCTGTTCACTCACTGAAAATAAAGGGTAGGGGCCCTCATTCTCCCCCCAAAATTTTAGGTTTATGGGGGACAATATTCCTTCCCCCTATACGAAAATCTTTGGGTTTCTAAAAAAAATTTCCCAAAAAAAAGTTTAATTTAAAGTGGAATTGGTCCCTTTGTTTTTTTGATGTTCTTGACCCTTCTATTGGAATAAAATGGCATTAATTAAATTGTGCTGTTTTTCTGCATTATAAGTAAGATGGGCGAATTTCTCAAAAATTCAATCGGTCACTTCCCCAAATTTTTCCAACAAATTTTTTCGTTCCAAATTACTTGGGCAGGAAATCGCGTTAAAAGCAGTTTTCCGGCTGCACAGACCCGCAGGGTGTGTAAAATGTTGTGCCATGCTTAAATATGCAGGGGAGTTTGGGTTTTGGTTTCATACAATGTTTGTTTTTTGTAGACACCAGATGACGCCGCGCTCTTAGAATCGCTTCACTATAAAATTCCCTGGGCACTTTTAAAAGGGCAAAACGACCAAAAAAAACAAAAGGGGGAATTTTTAGCTGATAAAGTCATGCCAGCGAAAGCTGGAAAAAAACAAGCTGAGAGTGGGTGGCAACATTTGTACAGGTGTGGAGGGGGGACGCGGCAGCCACGCAGCTGAGGTAGGCAGTGGCCAATGACATTCTGGGGGTGGCAAAACAGAGGGAAACCCCAGAGTGGCACAATGACTGAGAGGGGGTACGGGGGGGCGCAGTAGAGGTCAGGGAGTGGCACAATGACATTCTGGGGGCGGGAAAAAAAAGTATTAGGCCACAGAGTGGCACAAAATACAGGTGGAGGTACGAAAGCAGCAGCATGAGATCAGGCAGTGGGACAATGCATTTGGGGCAGCAAAACAGTATTTGGCCACTAGGGCCCAAAGTACGTGTGGGGGGGTACGAAAGCGCAGCAGAGATCAGGCAGTGGAACAATGACTTCGGAGGCGGCAAACAGTATTAGGCCACAGAGTGGCACAATGTACAGTGTGGAGGTCACGCAGGGCAGCATGAATACAGTGGCACAATGACATTCTGGAGGCGGCAAAACAGTATTGGGGCCCCAGAGTGGACAATCAACAGTGGGAGGTACGGGGGGGGCAGTATGAGATCAGGCAGTGGCACAATGAAATTTGGAGGGGCTAAACAGTATTAGGCCACAGAGTGGACAATCACACAGTGGGGGGTCACGGGCAGCAGTATGAGATCAGGCAGTGGCACAATGACATTCGGGGGGCGGGTTAAAACAGTATTAGGCCACAGAGTGGCACAATCAAACAAC
>JAODAL010023140.1:0-63284 GCA_025379985.1 Phyllomedusa bahiana
TGGGGGTGGGGGGGCTTTTTGGTGTTTTTGGCGCTGCTGCAGGCTGGGCGTCCCCCCCCCCCTTTTCCCTTTACTCCCCCCAAATTTCAGCTGTGTCGCTACAGCATGCTTGTGGGGGCCCAATCATAGGGTCAAAATATTTTTTTTCAAACCAACCAAAACATGGGGCATTTATATTATTGGGGAAGAGGCACAAAGTCCATCGTGGAGGGCCCTTTTAATTGTCCCGAGGTGTCTACTTCAGTGAAGTGAACCCGGTTTAAGTTTGGTCAAAAATGCTACCTTTTGTAGGGTGTAGGTACTACAAGCGCTCATCCAGGACGTTCTTTGCAAAAGCGTCTAAAGCTGGGTGGGATGATGCCCCCGAGGTGTCCAGGCCAGGTCTATCGGTTTTTATAAGCTAGGAGATTAGGAGTTATGGGGTGTGGTTGCTCAGGGGGGCTAGGTGGATATCCTGCTGCAGATAACCTGCATTTTGCCACATTCCTTGTTCCCTGGTGGGAACAAACTCAAGGCATTAGTGGGTAGAGACTTTAAAGTGCAAAAAACACAGGCCCTTTTTTGTTTCTGGGCTGAAATTAAGCCACCTGTTTTGTTTTTTTTAAGGGCCCAATAAAGCCTATACTTTAAAACAGAACCCCAAGGGTTTTGGGTGTTTGTCATCTACTTTTGACTAGCCCCCACGATTTTGGGGGACGATGTCGCAAAATCCAGAAAGCAGGGTATATGTCCTGTTCAAGTTGCAGTGAGAGTTTGTTACGCAGGCCCATAAAGGTGGTGATCAAACAGCTTGTGCAGGCAAACCTACAGCAGCAACAGATGAGTGCACAGCAACAAAGAACCCATGCCTAGGCCATGCAGGATCAACAAGCTATAAAACAGCTGCTAATCCTGTAGATGTTCGTGTTGTCAGATGCCATACAGGCCTGCAAAAATCCAGCTCCGTCAACTGCCAATGATGGCCCCCTGTTAAGCTGGGACCCCAAAAGGCTTAATCGATCCTGGCTTGCAGGATGCAAAAAAGTACCCTAATTTTAAAAGCGAATTCGGGGCACAAAATTTACGGGGTATAGACCCCTTCCCATTTTTGATCGCAGAAAGCAAAGGCATTGGATGCCCCTCTACGCTAAGGGCTGCGGGTGCAGTTAAGATTGGGAAAAATAAAATCCCCGGGGTTTGGATGGATTGCCTCAAGGTATATCAGCGTTTGGGGAAGGTTGTTACCTAATTTTTTTGGGGGGTTTTCAGGATCAGAGACACGGGGAGGTTACCGCTTAAAAGCAAGAGGGTAATATCTGTTATTAAAACCGATAAAGATCCATTGCCCCCCTTTCATACAGGCCCCATTTCTCAAAAACCCAGTGGATACCAAAATACTAGCTAAGGCTTTGCGAACAGACAATTTGGGGTGGTACCCGATCTCGTGATCCTGATCGGGGCGGGTTTTTTCCCAAAAGGGGGTATTTCCAATAATTTAGGAGACTGTACTAACCCTGCGTTTCCTTTTTTATAACGTTTGGGGTGGGTCAATCTGTTTTTTAGATGTCTAAGGCCTTTGAAGTGTGGATGGGAATTCTTTGGGCGGTTTTACATAAATTGGGGTTTGGCCAAAATTTATACCCTGGATTAAGCTGTTTTTATGTCCTAAGGCTAAGGTGCTCTAATAATTTACAAATCAAGCTTTTGACTTGCAAAGGGGGAAAAAGACAGGGATCCCCTTTGTCTCCATTGTTTTTCCTGGCAATTGACCCTTAAAAGGCTCAATTGAGCAAACACCCAACATTGGGGGCTTTAGGAGGGGAGGCTGGGGGACAAAATAGCCTTTACCTGTGATACCTCCTTTTTTTTGGCTATACGGCGGCTCATTCCCAAAAAGGCTTAATGACTTAAAAGCATGGGCCATTTTGGGGGTTTTGGGGGGAACAATTAATGGGGGGAATCTGTTTATGCCAGGGGGAGGGCCAAGATAAAATTTATTTCCCCCTGGAGATAACCACTTCAGTGTCCCCATTTTTTCCGTTACCGGGTATAAATTTTTTTCTGTAAATTACAGGAAATTTGGGGGTAATTGGACCTTTCTTGTTAAAATTTAAAAAAAATTGGATGTCGGCGTAATTTACCATTATCGATAGCGGGAAGTAAAATTTCTGGTTAAAATGTTTTGGGCACAGCCCGGGGGGAAAAACCTAGAAACTCGAAAATTGGCAAAGGCCGAGGGGGGGTTTTGGAATTCCTTTTCCAGCATTTTACTTCTTAGAAGCACAAATGAAATAATGAGAGATTTGGGATGGGGGGGGGGGAAGGATTTAAATTTGAAACTATTACGCACTATTTTAATTTCCCCCAATCTTTTGGTAAATGGGGCAAAAACTTTTTTATGCACTCCAAAAAGTTTTCCCCTTTATATTGATGTAAAATGGGTGGAAATTACGGGGGGATTTTAGGCTTTGGGCTGCCATCCTTACAGAGATTTGGGGAAAACCCCCCGGTTGTCCAAACTTTTTTTGCTCCGGGATTGAGTTGGGGATCAGGGGGGCCTTTAATTTTGTCTCTAAAATCTTACAGATTGGGGGGGTTTTTTAAAAATTTTTCAGCAATTCAAATGGAATTTGCCTTACCGCATACAAGCTATACAAAAAAAATTACAGCTTAGGCACGCTATAAAAGCAGAAAAATCAGAAACCCCAATTTTAATATATGCCAAGTTTTTCCGATAGATAAGGTCAAGAAAAATCAAAAAACAAAAAGGGCAATACCCCTTTATATAAAACTTTTTTTGGCAAACTTTTTTTTAGAAACCCCCAAAAATTTACGTAGAGGTGGGAAGGAATATTGGCCCTTAGAGCCCAAAATTTTTGGGAGGAGATACTGAGGACCATACCATGATTCAGGCATGAACAGCACTAATTTCAAATTTTTTTAATACCGATTTACAGAACTCCCTATTTCTCTAAAATTGAATTGGGCCTCCCCTCTGTGTAATTGGTGTCATGTGCACCCGGCCTCTCTGATGCATATGTTTTGGCATTGCCCCCAAAAGAGGTATTGGATTTTTGTTGTACAATTGATCCCGGTATTTTTCAAATTACGTGGAGATGAATCCGTTGGTTTGTATTTTTGGGATATTAGGAAAACTTAAAGGTTTCGAGGCTAGAAAATCGCAAATCTAGACTTTTATTATGGCAAAGGAAAATTAAAAGCGACAAAGTGGTGGTTTTCAAACCTCCGTCAGCAAGGGTTTGTTAAAAAGTGAAAGGGTGATTGCTTGGAAGAGGGGGGATTAAAGAGAGGGGGCCCAAAATTTGAATAATAAAATTTGGGGTAAAAAGGTGGATACTTCTGGTCTTGCTGCCACCGAACTTAGTTAGGGAGGGGTTGGGGAAACCGGTGTAGAGGGTTCCCGGGGCTTTTCTATGGCTTGGTGGATGGAGGCCCTTTTGACAGCCAGGGACAATTTTTATTTGACAAAAAACTGAATGTTATTTTTTTTGCATTGCTTTTGATTGAATGGTATTTACTGCTTGAATCTGGAGATGGGTTTGGGGGGGTGGGCTGGGTTGTGTTTTTTGGATAAAAAATTAAAAAATTTGGGCCACATGACATATACTGTATTCTGTTTGTACTACTTTATATCTGACCAATAAAAAGTTTATGGTTAAAAAAAAAAACATAAATACTGTTACTCATCATGCCTCCTCCTCTCGAACATATACTGCTGCTCCATTCCTGACCTCAGTCACATAAAGACTGCTGATCTAACTGCCTCCTCTATCATATATACTGTAGATCGTTGCTCGCGGTTCCTCCTGTCTTAAATTTAGAATGCTGCACATGTTCTCTTTTATGTAGACTGCTGCTTTTGGTTTCCTTTCCCACATACAGACTGCTGCTTACATTTTATATAAACACTCTCTAACCTTCATGCTCCTGTCAACACAGACCACCGATCCCTTCCACTGTTTCCCAATTTAGGCTCACCTTTTACATTCAACGTGTGTTTTGGCAGGAGTTTAAAATTTACCTGCAGAACCAGTGGGGAGTTGCATGGGTTAATTATAGCTAAATTGCAGGCATGGATGGTGGGCACTTTGTAGTTTTGCCGTGATTTGGAAAAAGTCTGGAAAAAAAACAACAATGTTTTCACTCCATGTTTTCCCTTTTTTCTCTCCCCCAAAAGTTTCAGCGTGTCTGAATCCAGAAGATTGGTGCCTTTTACTCCTTAAAAATCGCGAAAATCCCTAAAGAAGCATTTATGCTATTATCAAACATGAAAAAAATTTGAGACTCCGGGTTTACTTTCTTGATCAGAACATTTTAAGGTGCCACGACTTTCAACATGGTCTCAAATCGGGGAGTCCTATCCTATCTTTACCTCTCAATCGAGCCAATCAGGGCCTTCTACTGGGTCACCGTTCCTCCATTATTCAGAGAGAAAAAAAATAATAAAAAAACCACCCAATCTGCAAAGCTGCCCCTTCTTTATGTCAGCCTGTGAGAGTGGGCGGGGACAGAAAACCCAATATGGAAGAAACCCCTTCCTTTCCATATAGGTTAAAATCAATGTACACCAAGTATAGTATTGTTTATGCTCACAATAAACATCTGCTGAAAAAAAGTATGAACCTGGGTTTGCCACTGGCAGGGCTGCAAGCACAAATGTAATTATACATGTAACACAACAGGACCGACGCCAGCGGACATTTCTGCAAAAACAAGGGACCATACACTAAGTCGAACTTACCTAAGACGCATTTTGCTTATATCAATTACATGAAAAAAACTTTGAAGGACTCCGGTTCATATATCTTGATTAGATAATGTTTAAGCTGCCCACGACTTTCAAACGGTGGTCTCACTATCGGGGCAAGTCCTATCCTATCTTTACCTCTCAATCGAGCCAATCAGGCCTCTCACAGGGTCTCCGGACATCCTTTATTCAGAGAGAAAAATATATAATAAACACCCAACTGCCATAGCTGACCTTATTATGACAGCCTGTGAGAGTGGGCGGGACAGAAACCCAAATATGGAAGCACCCCTTCCTTTTTCCATATAGGTTAAAATCCAATGATCACCAAGTATAACGTATGTTTCTGCACACAAAAAAAAAATCTCTGATAAAAAACGTATGCAACCTGGGTTTGCCACTGGAAGGGCTGCGGCAACATGTTAATTATTACTTGTACACCCCACCCGACCGCCGCCTGCGGCACATTTCTGGCAAAAGGGCAATACACTACGTCGAGAAATCCCTCTAAGAAAGCATTTAATGCTTCTTCATTACATGAAAAAACTTTGGACTTTTCTCGGTTCACATATCTTTTGTCAAGAACTTGTTTATGCTGCACCACGACTTTCAACGTGGTCTCAATCGGGCTGTCCTATCCTTATATTTTACTCTCAATCGAGCAATCTGGCTCTCACTGGGTCACCGACCTCCATTATTTCAGAGGAGGAAAAAAATAAATAACACCGCAACCTGCAAAGCTGCCTTTATTATGACAGGCCTGTAGGTGTAGAGTGGGGCGGGGACAGAAACCCAAAATGGAAGCACCCCTTCCTTTCCATATAGGTTAAATCAATTGTTTACACCATAGTTATTACGTATATGTTTCTGACACAAAAACATCTCTGAAAAAACGTATGCATACTGGGTGCCACTGGCAGGGCTGCGGCACACATGTTAATTATACATGTACACACACAGACCGCCGCCTAGCGGGACATTTCTGCAAAAGGGCAATACACTTCGGTCGAAATCCCTAATGAGAAGCTTTTATGCTATCTATTCCATACATGGAAAAAACTTTGAGACTCCGGTTACATATCCTTGTCTGAAACATGTTTAAGCTGCCCACGACTTTCAACGTCATTGGTCTCTATTAGGGGGCAGTCCTATTCCTATCTTGACCTCTCAATCGAGCCGATCGGGCCCTCTCATGGGTCCAAGACCTCCTTTTATTCAGAGAGAAAATAAATTAAAAAAACCACCCAACCTGCAAGCTGCCCTCTTCTTATGGTCAGCCTGTGAGAGTGGGCGGGGACAGACAGGAAACCCAAATTGGATAAGCACCCCTTCCTTTTCCATATAGGTTTAAAATTCAATGTACACAAGTATTACGTTGTTTCTGCACTCAAAAACATCTATGAAAAATACGTCGTATGCACAAACCTGGGGGCCACTGGCAGGGCTGCGGCACCATGTAATTATTCATGTACACAAACAGGACCGCGCCAGCGGCATTTCTGCAAAAAGTGCAATACACTACGTCGAAATCCCTAAAGGAAGCTTTTATGCTATCTATCATACATGAAAAAAATTTGAGACTCTGGTTTCATCATATCTTGTTCAGAAACATGTTTAAGTTGCCCACGACTTTCATAAGTGGTCTCATATCGGGCAGTCCTATTCCTTTACTTTACCTCTCAATGAGCCAATCAGGCCACTCTCAACTGGGTCCACCGACCTCCAGTATTTCAGAGAGGAAAAAATAAAAAACAACCCAAACTGCAAATTGCTGCCCTTTTATGACAGCCTTTGTGAGAGTGGGCCTGGGGACGGGGACAGAAACCCAAAAATGGAAGCACCCCTTCCTTTCCATTTGAGTTAAAATCAATGTACACACAAGTATAACGTATGTTTTCTGCACACAAAAAAAATCTCTGAAAAAACGTATGCACACCTGGGTGCCACTGGCGGGCTGCGGCCACATGTAATTATACACATTTATTCTCACGGCTGTCATAAGAAGGGCAGCCTTTGCAAGGTTGGGTGTTTTTTATTTTTTCTCTCTGATTATTGGAGGTCGGTGACCCAGTGAGAGGCTGAATTGGCTCGATTGAGAGGTAAAGTAGGGATAGGAACTGCCCCGATTTGAGGACCACGTTGAAAGTCTTGTGGCAGCTTAACATTGTTCTGATCAAGATATGGGGAACGAGAGTCTCAAAGTTTTTTCATGTTTGATAGATATGCTTAAATGCTTCTTTGGGATTTCGACGTAGTGTATTATTGCCCTTTTTGCTGGAAAGGAATTGTGCCGCTGGCGGCGGTTCTGTGTGTTGTACATGTTAATTACATGTGTTGGCAGCACTGCCAGTGGCACCCAGGTTTGCATTACGTTTTTTCAGAGATGTTTTTGTGGAGAATCATACAGTTTATTTACTTGGTGTACATTGTTTTTAACCTATATGGAAGGAGGGGTGCTTCCCATTTTGGGTTTCTGTCCCCCGCCCACTCTCCAGGTGTAATAAAGAAGGGCCAGCTTTTGCAGGTTGGGTGTTTTTTATTTTTTCTCTATGAATAATGGAGGTCGGTGACCCAGTGAGAGGCCATGATTGGCTTCGTTTGTGAGGTTAAAAAGATAGGTTAGGGGACTGCCCGTTTTGTGACCACGTTGAAAGGTCTGTGGGCAGCTTAAACATGTTCTGATCAAGATATGTGAAACCGAGAGTCTCATAGTTTTTTTCTGTTTGATTAGGATAGCATTATTGGACTCCTTTAAACCCGCACACCTGAACTGTAGTTAATGACCGCAAATTTTTTTAGTTTTTGCCCCTGTCGGTTTCAACAGTCGTAACTTTTTTATTTTTGTCAATTTGACGCTGTTGTATGAGGTCCTGTTTTTTTCGAGACAAGTTGTTACTTTATGGGGGAAATAGTTTTAATTTCACTTATAAAATTACTGAAGAATTTTTTTTTAAAACTGTTTTGTTAACAATTTTTTTATCACTATTAACATTTTACTTAATATACTGGTTGATTATTTTATGGTTATTTACAGTAATGTGGATACTTTATATGTGGAGGGGTTTTTTTGTATGATGTAAAGCACAATTAATTTGTTATTAAATTTTTTTTTTTTATTTATTTTATTTATTTTTTTCTAAACTTTATGTTTATTTCCTTTTTTTTTTAATCCCGATGAAGTAATAAACATGTGTTAGATTTGTTACACTTTAGTAATGTAGTAGCTTTTTTATATATGCTTATACATTATACTCTGTGTCAGTTTGATGGTTTCCCATGCTCCCGGTTGCACTTGCAGAGGATGTGCTGGGAACAGGGCTGTGTTGTACAGGCTCTCCTGTTCTTGGCGGCTGCGGCAGTGCTGGGCAGTCCCCTTGCTCTCCCTTCTTCTCTTCCTGCCCCCCAAACTTATCAAGCTGTGTCTGCATACAGATTGCTATGTGGTGGACCAAATCATATGGTCAAAATATTTCTGTTTCAAACCAACCAGAAACATGAGGGATTTATCATTTATGTGAAGAGGCTACAAAAAAGTTACCATGTTGGCATGGCCATTATTTGTCACCGAGGTGTCTAGCTTCGGTGTGAAGTGAAGCAGGTTGGTAAAGTTTGGTCAGTAGATGCTGACGCTTTTGTATGGGTTAGTTTGGTTACTGACTATAGCGCCTCAATCCAGGAACAGTTCATTTGTGTAGCAGTCTAATTGATGTGGTGGGATGTTGCTCCGATGGTGTCCAGGCCAGGTCTAGTCTGGTTTATATTAGCTAGGTAAGATTTAGGAGGATTTTAGGGGCGTTGTGGTTTGCAGTCAGACTGGGATTGGTGGATATACTGCGGCAGTTAACCTGCTTTTTGGGCCCCATTCCCTTGATCCCTGGTGAGGAAACAAAAAATCAAGAGTGCACATTTGTGGGTAAAAGTGACTTTTTAAAGTGCTACAAAATCCAGTGTAAACACATTTTGTTTCTGGGCTGAAATTAAGCCACCTGTTTTGTTTGTTTTAATGGCTGAATAGAAGCCTATACTTTAAAACAGAAGCCAAGGACTTGGTGTTTGTCATACTACTGTTGAGCTGAGCCCCACGATTGGTGGACGATGTGCGCAAAATCCAGCAAGCCAGGTATATGTCCTGTGTCAAGTTCGCAGTGCAGAGTTTGTCTACGTCAGGCACCATGAAGGTGGTGATCAAACAGCTTGTGCAGGCAAACCTACAGCAGCAACAGATGAGTGCACAGCAACAAAGAACCCATGCCTAGGCCATGCAGGATCAACAAGCTATAAAACAGCTGCTAATCCTGTAGATGTTCGTGTTGTCAGATGCCATACAGGCCTGCAAAAATCCAGCTCCGTCAACTGCCAATGATGGCCCCCTGTTAAGCTGGGAGCCCCAAAAGGCTTAATACGATCCTGGCTTGCAGGATGCTAAAAAGTACCCTAAGTTAAAAGCTGAGATTCTGGCACACCTCAGCGTTACTTTGGCGGTCCGAGCTCAATGGGTACACCACTGAGCATACAGCATTTTGACCTGATACATCTGGTCCAGAAGTGTTTACAGCCAGAGATTTGCTCCCTAGCCCAAATGGTGAAGCGGATGGTCATGGACCGGTTCATGCACTCCCTTCTGTGATCTGTACAGTGCTGGATTGTGCAGGAAAAACCCCAGATGGCAGATGACCTGGTGGGACTGGTGGAGAGGTTTGATGCTCTATAGAAATCCCTGGGGGGATCCTGGGGATCTGAACTCCTCATACTGGGAGGCCCAGAGAGACGGATACTCGGAGACCAGGGCCCAGGGCAGGCCAGAGCCAGTGATAAAGAGGAGGCACATGGAGATCATTTGCTGGAAATGTCAGGCCCCAGTTCAAATGACTGCCCAGTGATCCCTCACCACAGAACCAATAGACTGCTCCATGGCCCGCCGCAGTTCCCTCTTTGCGCAGTCAGTTTGCAGCGCCATACGCACCAAGGGTGAGGAACCTGAGATATATACCCTAGCTGTGAATGGGACTTTTGTACTGAAGAAACTTGGTCACTCTCATCTTGGTCTCTCTCCTTCATATATTCTCTGGTCTCTGGGGAAAAAATGGGGGTCACTTGTATTGATGGAGTAACCAAGGTGTACTCGGTGGCCCAGGTTAACCTGGAGAAAAGCTGGAGTGCAGTCACACCAGGTTGGGGTGGTACAACAATTAATGCATGAGGTGATTGTGGGTCGTGACTGCCCTGTGTTCTGGGACCTGTGGCAAAAAGTGTCTATGCCAAGTTATCCAGACTGTCCAGACAATCCCGGGGGATATTCCTGGGATTCCCTCTGTTTGTCCTGGTAGCAGACAGTGAGGAAGAGGCCCCTGCAGAGGAAACTGTCCCCAATTTGGTGGTATCCAGAGAAAATTTTGGTATGGCCCAACTGCGGGGCTGGACCTTAAAAGTGGTACTCCAGGAGCCTGGGGCAATGGATCGGTTCCCTCACTTTTCACCCTAGATAATAATAATATATCGGGTAATCAAGAGTAGAGACAAGGTGGTGGAGAAGTTACTAGTCCCAGGACCACATAGATACAGGCCCACTCCCATATGTATGGGGGCACCTAGTGGCATCAATGTCTCAACTTCTGGCAACAGAAGCAAATACACCCCTAAGTGAAAATGGACAAATTGTGGCCAAAGTGTCATTATTTTTGTATGGGCCAACATTATTTTCCAGCACTGCCTTAAATCTCTTGGGCATGGAGTTCACTAGAGTTTCACAGGTTGGCACTGGAATCTTCTTCCTATCCTCCATGATAACATTACGGAGGTGGTGGATTTTAGAGCCTTGAGCTCTTCCACCTTTCGTTTGAGGATACCCCACAGATGTTAAAGGTTTGGAGACATGCTTGTCCAGTCCAGCACCTTTACCCTCATTTTCTTTGCAAGCAGTTGGTCGTCTTGGAGGTGTGTTTGGGTTTGTTATCATGTTTCATGCTTCAGTATGTCACAGTACATGTACAGGTTACTTGCTATGTTTAATGTCCAGAAAAAGGTATCTCCAACAAGCAAGCTGCCACTCATGCAGTTCTATATACCATGACTCTCCCAAACCAACATGCTTGACTATAGGAAAGACAGACTTGTCTTTATACTCCTCACCTGGTTGCTGCCACACATGCTTGACATCATCTGAATCAAATAAGTTTATCTTGGTCTCATCAGACCACAGGATATGGTTCCAGTAATTCCTCTTCTTATTCTGCGTGTCTTCAGAAAACTTTTTGCGGCTTTCTTGTGCTCCACACTGTTAGAAGAAAGGCTGTCCTTCCTGGCTCCCGACAGCAATACAGACAATATTTTTTGTCACTGTCGCAGCATAATGGTCTCAGTACTGACAGTGAACCTCCATACCCGACCCTTTTTATTATTAAATGTCTTATATATTAATACAAAGCGGATAAAACTCGAATATAAAGTTCTGCTGACGTTGTTTTTCAGCTTTTTGTGGCCTTGTCCACAGCTGTGGAGTACTTGAACTGAACCAAACAGTATAGGCCCACTTGCCACTTCACGGCGACCTCTTTAAAGTGGATCCGTACACTAATGGATATAGCACTGCATGGCAGCCACCGCCCGCCAGGCAATAAAACCCAAAACACCAGCAAGGTGCACAACCCAGTGTCCGCAACACATGCTTTCAGGCGCTATCCTCCCTTACTCTGGGCTGCACCACCCCGAGCAAGCATAGCACCACAGCAGCAGGATGGCCTCCAGCACAGCCCTAACACCAAAAAAGTAAGGTGACACAGCTTACCTCTCCTGGCTCCCGCACAGCGTGACAAAGCAAAAAAGGCATTAACCCTTAAAGCATTCTACTGCTATTAACAAACACCTGTGCCTAAAAGAGGGCATGCTGAAAATTTGCTGATTTTTTCACTGAGTAGCATTAGATCCACGAATATTTTGAGATGTCTACGGTCCAAAGAATCTCTCGTCCCTTCCCATTATATGTGTATATAGTCTTTCTTTTATACTTGGACTAGCACTCTCCCCATTTGACTCATGTGTTTTTAATTAGCAGTAGTCCTGTATAGGGGTTAATGCCTGCTCATTTCATTCGTGCTTGCAGGGAGCCCTGAGAGGTAAGCCTGTGTCAACCTTTCCTTTATTTGACTTGGTGATGTGTGGCAGCCAGTTGCGCTGTGGTCTAATCTTTGTTTGGATGGTGCAGCCCAGAGCCGGGAGAGCTAGGCCTGGCAGGCTTGTGTGGTTATTGCTGCGACAGTGGCCGCCATGCAGTACTGTATCCATTAGTGTAGGGATCCATTTTAAAAAGGTCCAAAAATCTCTCTCCCTTCCCAATTGATGGCTTTGTGTGAGTATTTGATTGCTACACCGAATTACACTGTTGTTTTTTTAATATTTTTTTTTTTTTATATTTTATATAACAAGCCGTACATTGACAGGTTTACATTGTAATGAAAAGTCTCATAACTTCAGTGTTGCCCATGATAAGATATAATTATCAATAATACAAAAATGTGAGGGATGTACTCACCTTTTGTGTGATACTATGTTTATATCAATGTAATAAATATATTGTATATACATATATAATAAATGTAATAAAACATATAGCATACACATAGGGAAGTATGAGTACAATAAAATGGAGGACTTCACACTGGTTCATTCTAAACTGATGTCGGCCATCTCCTCTCTCATTTCATTAAAGGAGTAAAGGAGACGACAGTCATGTTTTCAGCCTGAACTCTCCCTGTAAATATGGTCAGTGTACGTTCTGGATGTTGATCCCTGTACCCACCGGGCAGGCGATGGCGTACAGCCCACACCCATGGAGTGAATCTAAGTGGGTCCCGGTATTCACCGAGCCCTCCGCAAAGCGATGACTTGCTAAGGCGGGAGTCCACCAGGTCACTACCACTGGCGGCGGCTTGCCTGCGTGGCGGCAAGGGAAGGCGAGGTACAGAATCGGCAGGCAGGCTCGTCAGTCGGGGCACAGTCAAGAAAGATCAATGGTGCAGTCGTCTGAGGTATTTTGAACGTAGACGGGGCAGAAGTGTCCAGGGCAGGCGGCAAGGATCTTTGTCGTTAAACGTAAGCAAAAGGGTTCCGGTACACGGTAGGCGAGACAAGGCTTTCTGGAACGCTTTCCAATAGCATGTGCACTAAAGATCCGGCAAAGAGCCACGGGAAGAGGCTGGCTAAAAAGGATAAGTGCCCGGTAAAGTCCAATTACGGCGCACTGTCCCTTTAAATCTCAGACTGCCGGCGTCGCGCCAGCTCCCTAAAGGGCCGCGCCGCCACGTGCCGAAGAGACCGAGGACGACGGGGGCAGGAGCGAGGCGTGTAAGCCACTGGGGACCGCGGGCAGCGGGATGAGCGGACCCCGACCCGAGTGCGGGAGCTGGGCGCCCGCTCTAGTCCGGGCACGGATGCGCCTTCGACCCGGGGACGCAGGTCGCAGGGCAACCAGTGACCAGTACCGCCCCCCCCCCCTTGGGTCCTCCACTTCTTTTAGAGTGGAGAAATTTCTGAATATGCGGCGGTCGCATGATGTTATCTTCCTCCGGCTCCCACGATACATGTCCCTCGGGGCCGAACCTTCCATGTCGTACTATGAAAAAATCGGCACCTCTAGTCCTCCTCTATAGCCAGGATTCATTAACACAAAGAAATTAGGCTGCATCAGCACTGAGACTGAGATTGGACTGCCTCTGAGAGAAGCGATTTAAGGACCATGGGTATTTAGTAGCGAGACATGAAGGATTCAGTATACGCATGAAGGAGGGAGCCCGGATTTTATAGGCCACCGGGTTATGCGCTTAAGGACGCTCGAAGGGGTCCTACAAAGCGGGGTCGGCAGTTAATTAGAGGGGATTTTTGAGGCTAACATATCGGCTGACGGGTGCCACACCTTATCACCCGGTAGAAGAAGGAGGTCGGGCTCTTCTTTTTATCTGCCTCCCTTCATGCGGTCAGACGCACGGAGCAGGGATTGGCGGGTCAGGGACTAAATGGTCCCTAGTCCTGGACCAGAGTGTCAGCAGCTGGGACCTCGGATGAGGATGCTAGCGGAGAGGTGGGAGGGGAGTAAGCCGTACACAACGTAGAAGGGAGAGTCACCCGTCGGGACTCCTGACTCTAAGGAAACTATACGAAAATTCGCAAGGAAGTAAGTGGCCATTATTTTGGCCAGACACTAAATGGCAGGTTCAGGTAACATCCCAGAACTTGATTCACTCTCTCCACCTGGCCATTCGTCTGAGGTGTTAAGCCGAAGGAGAAGTCAAGCTTCACTGGATTTAGCGCAAAGTGCCCTGCAGAATTTAGAAACAAACTGCAACCCCGATCAGAATGATTTGGAGAGGGATACGTGACAGACAAAAATGTGGAGAAAAAATAGCCGGCAGGCGTGGGCAGAAGGCAGACCTGGCAAGGGACAAAATGTGCCATTTAGAAAACGGTCTACCACCACCATACAACGGTATTACCCGGACGACGGGGGAAGGTCGTTATGAGTACATCTCTATGTGAGACAAGGTTGCTAGGGATGGGCAGTGGTGCAAGAGACCCTCCGGCTTTGTGTCGAGGAGCCTTGTTGCAGAGCACAGGAGGTACACCCTGACAACTCTTTAACCGTCCTTAGCGAGGTCTGCCACCAATACGTACCTGGTAAATCAGGTAGAAACTTCTTGTTGGGCACCGGAATGCCCTGTTCCCACCAGTGAGCAGCTTACCCCACTTGTCATGATGACGCCTACGATACGCATTGCGGCGTATGTCTTCCCGGTGGTACGTTCCGGAGGACGACAGGCCTGTCGGAGATAATGCATTTCCGATGAATTATAGTGCTCAGGATCGCTTCTCACCCACCACACTCGAGGCAACTGAGAGGGCATCAGCACTTCACGTTTTTCTCGGCAGGGCGGAAAATGATCTGAAAAATTAAAGCGGGAGAAGAAAAGCGACCACACTAAGCCTGGCGTGGATTAAGTCGCTGGCAGTCGGAGTTACTGGATTTATTCTACTGATCCGAGTAAATACAAATGGATGCCGGCCCCTTCCAGCAAATATCGCCGATTCTCCAGGCCAGTTTTATTGCTAATAATTCCCGGGCGATCTCCAATTGTGTATATTTCCTCTCCGCTCTGTGAAACGGTTTTAGAAAAGATCACGACAAGTGACTGTTTTGGCTGATGGCCCTTTTGCTTGAGGACTGCTTCACCAGCGCTCTACCGATGATTTCGTCTACTTCAAAGTGCGGAGGTTTTTGCTTGATCTGGCCGGTGACAGTATGGACTCGAGGCAAAGGCCGTTTTAACTTTGGAGAATCGCTTCCTCGGCTCAGAAAGCCACTCCGTGGATTGGCGTTCTTCCTCGTTAAGGGCCACAATGGGAGCCACCAGCGAGGGAAGTGACGGAATAAACTGCCGAGTAAAAGTTGCGAGAACCCAGGAACCGTTGTATGGCCCTCATGCCACTGGCGTGGCAATGCATTACGCTGACAACTGTGGCTGGTCCATCCGTAGCCCTTGGTCCAGGATAATATAACCCAGAACGGAAGTCTGACTGATGAAGAGAGTTCACTTCCCTAATTTGGCATACAAGTGATTAGCTCGTAGCGCTGTGTAGGCACTTGCGGACGTGAAGGGCGGTGAGTCTCAAATACATGGAAGTATATCATGGTAATCCACTGACACAGGTATCATTAGAAGATCCTAAGAGACAACATTAACTAACTCCTGGAAGACGGCAGTGCATTACAGATTCCGAAAGGCAACATCCATTTTACTCGAAGTGCCCGTCTCTGTTGTTGAAAGGCCTTCATCCACTCATCGCCTTGCAGATCCGGACCAAAGTTTTATGCCCCACTTCAGATCCAGCTTGGGGGGAAAATATCCTTTCGCCTGTAGACAGGTCGAATAGTTCCGTTGATCAACGTGAGCAGGGTACCGTGTTTTCTATTTACCGTTGATCTTGTTCAGACACCGCCGGTAGTCCGATGCAGGTCGTATGGAGCCGTGGTAAGGACATGTTCTAAACTGCATTTCTGTAGTTCTCCTCATTTCTCTCTGCGAAGCGTATATCAATCCGGTTAGCCCAATGGCTTAGCTCGCTAAAAGAAGACTTAAGATTCCCCTTGCGGGCGAGGGCATCCGTTAACTGCATGGAGATGACCCTCTTGTGACGTGTCGCACTTAACCGCTGCAAGTCATCGTTCCAAGCCATCTCCGATGCACAGTGATCTGAACTGGACAGGCGTAGTCTCCCACGATGCGTTCCTTTTTTGCATTGTGTTCAAACGGGCGTCTCATGCAGTACAATCATGCTGGCAGGCTCATCGAAGACACTACGGAATTCCTGTAAAAATGTCACTAAGGTTTCATCTTTACCGGATCGCTCTCGTCCCAGAGTAGGAGATTAGCCCAGGGCATGGCTTTACCAGAGAGTAGACTGACACAAAGCCAGCATTTGCAATCTTGT
Source organism: Phyllomedusa bahiana (assembly GCA_025379985.1). Classification (NCBI taxonomy): domain Eukaryota; kingdom Metazoa; phylum Chordata; class Amphibia; order Anura; family Hylidae; genus Phyllomedusa; species Phyllomedusa bahiana. The sequence goes on from JAODAL010023140.1 coordinate 16,226, forward strand.
CCGAATGGAACTGACCGAGACCATAATTTCCACATGAAGGAGCACTGTTTTATGAATCCCCTGCATGCCTTAGGGTCCCCGTCAAACTTTTGTCGGCATTGCCATTCGGAGCTTAGGACCAACTGGAGCGACCGACACGGGAGAACCCACTGCAGCCAGACTTCTGCAGCCTTCGAGGGTCGATTAGCTGGCTGCCATCATGAGGAGAGCTGCTCGAGCTGTCTGTGCTTTCTGCGTCGATCTGATGTTTTGATGCTTCACCACGACGTTGGAGATATTGGCGACGCTCTGCAAGACACCTATAGGCTGGGATCCATGGCCAGGATCTACTGTAAACGGTCTGGAGGTGGGATCTCTCTGTACCACCGCATCGATGGCGTAAGCCCACACATTAGTGAATCTAATTGGTTCCCGTTATTCACCAGAGCCCTCCGCAAACGTATGACTGTCTGGCGACCTGGAGTCCACAGGTTCACTACCACTTGACCGGGCTTGCCCTGCGGTGGTGGCATGGGTATGCGAGGTTCAGAATCGGCAGGCAGGCACGTAGTCGGTACATTCAATAAGGACATGGCAGTCATCTGAGTTTCAATTCACGTATACAGTGCATAAGGTCATGTGCATGCGTCAATGATCGTGGTCGGTAAACGTAAGCAAAATGGTGTCGCTTGATTAACAACAGGTATGGGCGATACAATCTTTCTTGAACTCCTTCCTCCAATAGGCATGTGCACTAAAGGTAACCTTCGAAAGTGTCCACTTTGGAATTAGGCTGGGCTAAAATAGGAGCAGTCTGCCCGGTAATGAGCTCAATAACTGTCGCAAAACAAGCCTTAAATCTCAGACTGCCGGCGACTCGCGCTCCGACCGTAAAGGTGGGCCGCAGCATGCGCACGAGGCCGAGAAAGAGATGGAACGGGAGCAAGGAGCGATGCGCGGGGTTAAGTCACGTGGGGACCCCGGCAGCGGTATGAGCGGGAACCCCGGGACCCGAGGTGCGGGACGGGCGCCGCTCAAAGTCGGGGCACGGATGCGCCTGCGACCCGGGACGAGGGTCGCAGGGGCATCCGTGACAGTCAGTTGGGTGATCACTTGGGGCACCAGGGTGCTCATAGCCACCCAAAGTGCCCATCAAATGATTTGCCACTGTCTTTTTTTAGACAACATAAGCTCATGCAGCTCAGTACTCCTCCCCGAACTCAGGAAACTTTCTGCTTCTACAGGGGTCCCTAGATGCTTTCTCTGGAGATCTGGAACAGTATTTATAAAACACTTTGTCCTGGCATAAAGAGAACGGTGTAGCTGTACAGTTTATTCTATCCTTTACTCAATATACCCAGAGAGGTGAGTAGTCTTCTGGACCCTATGCATTTTTAAAAATTAACCCCTTTTACTAGGGACACAAAAAACCACCCTTTGCCATTAGGGAACTGGAAAATAAACTTTTTTTTTATGGACTTTAAAATAAATTTAAAGTTTCCAAAAACCAGGATTTTGTAATTAACAATTTTTTCTTCATAGTGCTGGGACAAAACCCTTCCCCAAAAACCCCTCCCCCCTACACTAGCGGTTTGGAATAAATTTCCAAACCCAAGGGCCCATCACATTATGGGTTTTCCCCAAAGCCTTTGAAGGGCCTTGGATGGTGGCTATACTGCCCAGATAGGGCTGTCAGAGTTAGGCCACCACCTACGAGTTGCTGAACAGAGCAGTGTGAAAGTGCACACAGGATCTCTAAATCCAAGCCCATTCACAACCTAATCCCTTTGATGGCGCCGCTGCATCTGGCAAGCACTGACAGCTGTCTTTGGGAAGAGTGGAGCGGAGGTCCTTCTGCATCTGGACATTGTCCATCCCTGTTCACTGTTCCTAGTTTCTCACAGGCCACATAAAATGATGAGGCAGGTTGGATTCCGCCTGCAGGGGTTTATTTGATACATGGCCCTTTTTGATCATCAAAGTTTCTATAGTAACTCCTTCCCTTTTATAAAGGGCTACAGGAAAAACCCAAAAAAACTTTGCTGTCAAAAGAAGGTGTAATTCCCTTTTTTTCAGCCCTTTGCCCCCCATGGTTTTTAAGAATAAAACCCCTTTTTTGTGCCCTAGACAACCAGAGATCCTGGTATTAACTTCTTCTCTTTATAAAAAACCCCCAAAGGTTACGCCCTTAAAACCCCTTTAAACCCGCCAAGATCACTCCCGAGATTTAAATTTTAAACCCAATTTTAAAATTTGGGTTTTTTGAATCTGAAAAAGTTTTAGTACGAAAATGCCATAAAATAACAAAAGAACTATTATTAAAATTTATAAAACCCCTATGCTCCCCGAAATTTCTGGTCCGGAAATTTTTCCCGGGCCTTTACAGTTTTTCCCCAATCAAAAACAAAAAACTAGAAAAATTTGCTTTAATGGGTTTTTTTAAAAAAAAATTAAATTTTCATTTTTTTGCAAAGAAAAAAGTATTTGGGTAATTTTAAAAGAAAAAAAAAAAAACTTAGATTTTTTAAAAAGAAATCTTTTTTCAATTACAGGGGTTTAGACATTTATGATTCTTGACCCAAATTTTTCAAACTTGCAGCAAGATTGTGGGCCCCCCGCCTTCTTAAGATCTTTCAGGTTTTGGGGCTGATGCTCAACTACATTGAGTTTCAGTTCCCTCCAAAGATTTTCGATCAGGGTCAGGTCAGTATATTAATTTGCTATAAAATCTGAGTATTTTTCCTTGTCTGGTCAGGGGGCTGAAGTTCAGGGTCTACACTAATTTAGTCTGGACTGGAGTCTGTGTTATTGTACTGGTTTGGGATCTGAATTAATTTGGCTTCTGCTCTGTGGTCTGAAATTGTGTTGCTGTAGAAGTTGCAGATAACTGGAGAGACAAGGTGCCAAATATGTCTCAGCTGCATACCATACAGTCATCAGGGGAAGTTAGACTAATGGTCTTGGATATATGGAGAACAAAGTGAAAAAGAATAATGGAAGATTTATCAATACTGTCTAACCCTTGGACATGTAAATTAACAACAGTTTACAATGTGCCATATTTATAAAGTTTGATAACGGTGGGGGAATTACTGTCATTAATTTTTAATAATTTTTAAGTTGGTTCATTTCATGCTACTAAATGCACCAAAGTTTTGGAGCATTTTTTGGGCTACAGAGTTACATGTTAAGCCATTCCATTTTCTAACAAGCCACACCCCTTTTAAAGAGGACACAGAAGTTGCTAGAAACTGTCTATTACATATCATAAATGTGGTGTAAAGTATGTACGACATTGTTTTTGACACCCGTGATAACTCGTCACGGTTAGTGTGTATGAACACAACCCTTTCTAGACGGGAACTTTACTAATGTCAATACAAATGGTTTATTGTATAACCCCTTCCTGCTGCAGCCTATTTTTTTTTTTGTTCAGTCACTTTTTCCCTCCCCGCCTTCCAAGAGCCACAATTTTTTTTATTTTACATCGACATAGTTGTATGAAGGCTTTTTTTTCTGATGGACAAGATATAATTTTCAATAGTGTCATTGACCGTACCATATATTGTACTGGGAAACTGAAAAAAAAAATCTAAATGGGGTAGAATGTGAAAAAAAAAAAAAATAGGGGGACTGCGCATTATGGCTGCCCATTTTTTTTGGTGTATTTTGCACCAAAAAACTTTTGCCCCTATTCTCTAATACAGAAAAATGTCGTACACCAAAACTAGGCACATTATATGCCAGACACAACACATTTATATGCACCTAAAGTAGGTGTACCAAATATGCTAGCAATGATATACTATGCCTCTAAATTATGCTATTGCCTAGATTAAGCACATCAATTATACTATGCAAGGGATACCCACACCCGATTTTTTATTCATTTGCCCACTATCACTCATTGAAAACTGCTGTGGTGGCGCCTCTTTTCTGACATGTCGCCCATAATGTTTTCATTTTCAAATCGTTTGGGGGGTTGTTTTTTGCTGGGCAAATTTTACAATAACAAGGTGACAAGTGGCACCTCTGTCTAGTGCCATTCCTAAATTAATAGGAATTAGACAAGTGCCCAAATTTAAATTTGACATAATGACGGGTGCCCTGCGCCCTTTCCCGGGTCGCAGGCGCATCCTGCCCCGACCTTTTAGCGGCCCCCGTCCCGACCCCGGTCCGGGTCCCTCATCCCGTGCCGGGGCCCCCCGGGACTTAAACCCCCCTCGCCCTGCCCCGTCCTCTCGGGGCCTGGCGGCGCGCGCCGGGCACTGCTCCTTTTAGCCCGCCTCTTCCAGTGGCCTTTTCCGATCTTTAGTGCTCATGCCCATTTGGGAAAGCGTTTCCAGAAAGCCTTGTTCGCCTACCGTACCCAAACCCTTTTGCTTACGTTTATCGACCACGATCCCTTTCCACCTGCCCTACCCTTTGCCTGCCTACGTTCACGAACCACAGCCCCCCTGCCCTGACCTTCTTGCCGGTCCCCGACTACGAGCCTGACTGCCCATTCTTTACCTCGCCTACCCTTGGCACGCCACCGCAGGCAAGCCCCGCCAGTGGTAGTGACCTGGTGGACTCCGGCCGCAAGCAAGACCATCCCGCTTTGGCGCGGGCTCAGGTGAAATACCGGGATACACTTAGGTCCACTCCCTGGTGTGGGCTTACGCCATCGCCTGCGGTGGTCCAGCGGATCACCTCACAGACCGTAAGCGAGTAAGATCCGGCCATGGATCCCGCCAAGGTGTCGATGCCAAGTGTCCGCCAGTATCACCACCCGTCCGTGGTCAAGCAATCAAAACAGATCACGCAGCAAAGAGCACAGCAAGCTCAGCAGCTCTCCTCCATGATGCAGCAGCTCATCGCCACTCACAGCCGCACTCGGCTGCAGTGTGGATTCTCCCGTGAGCAGTCGCTACAGTTGGTCCTAAGCTCCTTGCCATAGCCTACAAAGTACGACGGGATCCTAAGGCCTGCAGGGCTTCATCACCCAGTGCTCCCTTCATGTTAACTTATGGCTGGTCAGTTCCCTTCGGAAAGATCCAAGGTGGCCTATCGTTGTCAGTCTACCTCTCGTGAAAATAGCCCTGGCCTGATGCAACTCCTCTCTGGGACCGAGCGATCCGGTCACCTGATGACACTGGTGACATTTCTACAGGAATCCGTAGTGTCTCGAAAGACGCCTGCCCGCGCTCGCTGCCGAGACCGCCCTGTTGAGAAACCTGCAACAAGGAACGCTCCGTGGGAGACTACGCCGTGCCAGTTCCGCACACTTGCATCGAGGAGCTGGCTGGAACAGATTCAGCGTTGTGCGCCACGTTTAGGAAGGGTCTCTCCAGCCAAGATTAAAGGATGCCCTCGCCGCCCTGGACCAAACGATCTTCTTTAGCGAGCTCATCCATTTTGGGGCTAACCGGATTGATATCCGCATCACAGAGAGACGTTGGACAGGAGCTCCGCCAAGAGCAAGAACATACCTACCACGCCACCTGTCCCTTCCTGCACCGTGTTTCTACGGCCTCCCACAGCCTCCCTTCTCCCTCCAGCCGTAGGAAAGAGGCATAGCCAGTGATAGAGGCCCACCTGACCCCGCGGAACTTGACCAACGGCGTAAGGAAACCTATGTCTCTACTGTGCAGTCCCTGAACATCTCCTCAGGGGTGCATATCTCCGTCCGCGGCGGCCGAGGAGACGACGCACCTAGGCTACGCTGGGAGAGGCGGTCCCAAGGGGTGTGCAGTCCCCCTCTCCTCATCTGAAACATAAAACCCGTTCTGGTCAGCACGGAAGCCGGGACCCACATTCAAGCTTCATCCTTCCTGGACTCCGGTTCGCATGGAACTTCTTGGACGCGTGCCTGTGGGTGTGCTCAACACCATCTTCCCGTGGTTCTCCTGGAGAACCCCTATCCATCGCCTCCGTCAGTTGGGGAGATCCTCAAGCGACCCTCAGTATCGTTACCGTACGGATAGCCACTGTTCCTTTCAAATTTGGAAGCACTGTCATAAGTATGAGACTGTCCATTCTATGAGTGTTTACCTCCGGTCTTCTCCGCCCATGCCTATTCTGGGTTTCGAGTGGCTGCAGCAACAGCTCCGCGGGCTTTGACGCTAGCAGACGGGCGAAAGATTTTGCGCATGGGTCCAGAGTGAGTTCGGCTCTCGCTGTTTGGTGGCGCCTCCGCCCGGTGCTGCCCGTTTCTTCCGTACCGTCTAAAGCTCTAGTGGGTCTCCCCACTCATATCGTGAGTTTTCTGATGTCCTTTTCCGAAAAGCAATCAGAGTACCTTGCCGCCACATCGTCCATATATTTGCCCGATTGATCTTCTGCCTGAACCAGTCCTCTCGGGGCAGCGTCTACCCCTTATCCGTTCCGAGAACTCAAGCCATGTCTGAATACAACCGGAAAATCTACAGAAAGTGATTTATCGGATGTCCTCCTCTCCCGCGGGAGCAATGATTCCTCTTTGTGTGGAAAGGAAGGACGCTCCCTACGACCCTGCGATCGACAACCGGGGGTCTGAACAAGATCACGGTAAAGAACCGTACCCTCTACCGTTGACTCACGACACTATCGACCCGTCTACAGGGCGCAAGGGTTTTTTTCCAAGCTGGATCTGAGAGGGGCCTACAATTTGGTCCGGATCTGCAAGGGCGATAAGTGGAAGACGGCCTATCAACACCAAAACGGCCAACTTCGAGTACCTGGTGATGCCTTCGTGACTCTGTAATGCGCCTGCCGTCCTTCCAGGAGTTCGTTACCATGTCTTTCAGGGATCTTCCTCTAATACCTTGTCCCTTGGTCTACCTGGACGACATACCTGATATAACTCTCCTGATCTTGAGACTCACCGCCTTCACGTCCGTCAAGTGCTACAGTGCCTACAGCTAATCACTTAGTAACCAAATTAGTGGTAATTGAAGCGCCTCTTCCATCAAGTCAGCCTTCCGTTCCTGGGTTATATTAATCTCGGACCAAGGGCGACGGATGGACCCAGCAAGTATGTCAGCCGTATTGCAATGGCCACGGCCCAGTGGGCCTGCGGCCATACAACGTTCCTGGGTCTTCTCAACTTCTACCGCAGTTTATTTCCGCATTTCTCCACGCTGGTGCTCCTTTTGTGGCCCTTACGAGGAAGAAAACGCCAAACCACGGACTGCGGCCTTCCGAGGGCCGAGGAAGCATTCACCAAGCTAAAAACACCTTTGCCTCTGCTCCTCCGGCGCGGCCGTACCCTAGCGAAACCATCTCGCCTTGAAGTAGACGCCTCATCGGTAGGACCTGAGTAAAAAAAGGTCCTCACGCAAAAAGGGCCCACAGGCAAAACAGTCACTTGTGGCTTTCTTTTAAAACCTTTTTCACAGGCGGAGAGGAATTACACCATTGAGACTCGGGAATTATTAGCCATTAACGCTGGACCTGGAAGAATGGCGATATTTGCTGGAAGGGGCCCGGCACCCCATTTGTATCTTGCTCGAGATCCATAAAAACCTCCCAGTACCCTCCAGACGGCCCAGCGACTTAATCCACGCCAGGCTTTGTGTCGCTTTTCATCTCCCGCTTTAATTTTCAGATTCATTTCCGCCTGCCGAGAAAAACGAGAAAGGCATATGCCCTCTCCCGGCCACCGACGTGGTGGGTGAAGAAGCGATTCCCAGAGCACATAATTCCTCCGGAACGCCTTAATCTCCAGCACCCCTGTCGTCCTCCGGAACCGTCCCCACCGGGGAAGACATAGTCCGCCCTGGCGCTCCGTAGCGTATCCTGAAATGGGGTCACTGCTCCGCTGTGGCCGAGCACGCCGGTGCCCACAAGACGTTTCTCCTAGATTTCCCGGTACTATTGGTGGCATCCTCGCTAAGGACGTGAAAGAGTATTCGTCCAGGCGTGTACTTCGTGCTCGCAACAAGGCTCCTCGCCACAAAGCCGCAGGTCTCTTGCACCCACTGCCCATCCCTACAGCAACCATGGTCTCACGGGCAGATGGACTTCATAACCTACCTACCCCCGTCGACCGGTAATACCGTTGTGTTGGGTGGTGTCTAGACCGTATTCTAAGATGGCACAATTTTGTCCCCTTGCCAGTCTGCCTCGACCCGCGCCTAGGCGCGAGCTATTTTTTCTCGTCCACATTTTTCGTCTGCACGGTGCTCCCTCTCCAAATCATCTTCGATCGGGGGTTCAGTTTGTTTCTAAATTACTGGCGGGCCCTTTGCGCTTAAACTCCAGGTGAAGCTTGACTTCACCTCGAGCTTACCACCCTCAGATGAATGGCCAGGTGGAGAGAGTGAATCAAGTTCTGGATGTTACCTGCGCCACTTCTGTGTCTGCACGCAAAATGACTGGGCCAACTTACTTTCCTTGGGCGGAAATTTTCGTATAATTCCCTAGAGTCAGAGTCCGCGGGTGCCACTCCCTTCTACGTTGTGTACGGCTTACATCCCCGCCCACCTCTCCCACTAGCATCCTCATCCGGGGTCCCCTGCCAGCACTCTGGTCCAGGACATAGGGTCCGTTTGGTCCCCTGACCCCGCAATCCTGCTCCTCTGTGCGTCTGACCGCATGAAGGAGCAGGCAGATAAAAGAAAAGCCCTCCATCCTGTCTTCATCCCCGTGATAAGGTGTGGCTAGGTCAGCCCGATAATGTCCCCGCCTCAAATCCCCTCCTACAAACTGGTACCCCGCTTTGGTGGACCCTTCGAGGTCCTTAAAGCGCATAAACCCGGTGGCCTATATATCCGGCTCCCTCCTACCATGCTATCCCGAACTCCTTTTCAGTCTCGCAACTAAAACCTCTGGTCCTTATCGCTTCTCTCAAGAAGCAGCTCATCCTCCGTCTGTGGCTGATGCAGCCCTACAATGTCTTTGTGGTTAAAGACACCTGGGATAAGAGGAGGACAAGATGGGAAACGTTATTTTTCTAGTTGAATGGAAGGGGTTCGGCCCCGAAGAACGATCGTGTAGCCGGAGGAGAACATCCTCAGGACCCCGCATTATTCAGAAATTTCTCCACTCTAAAAAGAAGGGGGACCCAAGGGGGGGGGGGGTAACTGTCATCGGATGCACCCTGCGACCCTTGTCCCGTCGCAGGCGCATCCGGTGCCCGACTCTGAGCGGCCGCCCCGTCCTCGCACCTCGGGTCCCGGGTCCGCTCATCGCGGCTGCCCGGGTCCCCAGTGACTTACCCGGCCTTGCTCCTGCCCCTCCGTCTCGGTCTCTCGCGTGCGCGGCGTCCAGCCCCTTAGGGAGAGCGCTGCGCGCCGGCAGTCTGAGATTTAAAGGGACAAAGTGCCCGGTAATTGGCGCCATTGCCGGGCACGCCCTATTTTAGCCCAGGCCTCTGCCCAGTGGCCTTTGCCGATCTTTAGTGCCATGCCTCATAGGAAAGCGTTCCAGAAAGCCTTGTCTCGTCCCTACCGTGTACCGAACCCTTTTCTTAACTTTCTCGACCACGATCCTGCCGCCTGCCCCCAGACCTTCTCCTGCCTACGTTCACGAACCACAGCCGCCTGCCCAGACTTCTTGCCGGTCCCCGACTACGAGCCTGACTTGCCGATTTCCCCCCACTGTACCTCCGCCTACCCTGGCCAGCCACCGCAGGCAAGCCCCGCCAATGAGGTAGTGACCTGGTGGACTCCGCCGCAGCAAGTCCATTCCCGCTTTGTGGCGGGCTCTGTGATACCTAACCGGCACCCACTTAAGATTCCACTCCCTGGTGGTGGGCTTACTGCCATCGCCTGCGGTGGTCCAGCGGATCCACCTCAAGGAACCATAACACATAATACGAACATCATCAAGAGAAATTCTCAGTTTAAATATTCAAAAATTTTCAGTGTTGACAAAAGGCACATGGAAGTTGCAGCCAACTTGGTATATCAGAATAGAGAAAACTCTAATAGAATTTTTTTGTTTTTAATCTTCATCTTAAATCTTTATTATTGGAAGCCCCTTCCCCAATTGCCTCTTTACAATCCCTAACTGATCTTTTTAAACTCTGGTGTAACGTCAGAGGAGGTGCAGTGGGCCTGAAACTGCCACCACAGCCCACGGTCCCACGCCTACTTGCGTGCTCCCCTAGCGGTCAACTCCATCAGGACGACAGCCCCTATGCTGCTAATAGTGCAGGCCATCAGGGAAAACTCAAAGTCCAACAGACCGGCGTAGTCACAGAACGGGAAACTATATGCCAGAAACGACAGCCAAAAGAATAGTCAAAAACAAGCCGGTTCCAAACACGGTCAGGAGCGAAGTAAAAATCGAGGCAAATGCAAAGGTTCAGGAAGCGAGCCGAGTTGTCAGAGAAATCAGGAGAGAAAATTCAACAGGAAACACTAGGAAAAAGGCAAGGGGGAAACCTTTCTCGTAGGCCAGGACGTAGAGAAATGAGTGGAGTTTTAAATAGGAACCCAAGAGCCCGCCCCGCAGAATTATGTGCCGGCCTCCAGGCCCTCCTATTGGCCAGTGCGACACACCCTTTGACTTGATTAGGAGCCAAGCTGTCACTCCTAAGCTCATCGGCCCGACTTCTCCCTGGGTGTGTCGACTGACTAAGGGATTAACCACTACCGTGCCTTGCTGCTTCACGGCGGAAACGTGCGCCGTGACATCTGGTCCTCAGTTGTTCTCCCGAAGGCATGGGCAGTTCTAAATAAAAGTGATAGAAACTTTAGACTGTTGGATTTTTTATCACTATTTTTCCTCTTGAAAAGTGCACAATGTAATACCTATAGATCAACTTTACCAAGGGAAAGATATAATCCCCTTCTCTGAGCTTACATAAGTCTATGTTCTTCGAATATTTACAACTTCGACACATATTAAAGTCTGTGTCTTGGCCTGATAGTCCTAACCAATTTACAGACATTTATTATTTCATATATAACGATACTTCACAACTGAAGTTTGTCCCTTTTATTAAATAGAAAAAGAGTTCACAAAACAATTCTCTTTAGATCAATGGCGGCTTGCCATTCGAACCTCTTCTAAACTATCGAAATGCCTAAACCATAGAGAAACAATGAGGAAGATTAATTAGAGGGTATTTACCTACAACCATACTATCACACATGCTTCCAAATTCTTCTGACATGTGCTGGAAAATCTGTGGACAACAGGGTTCCAGCGCTACCATAGTGTTTGTGGGGTTGCCCCCACCCTTAAGGCCTGTTTAGCCATATTGACATTTGGCCTTGATAAGATACCTCAACCTTTTGTCGAGTTTATTATTCCCAATATTTTAGATTACATCAAAAAAGGTGATGAGGCGACGAAATGTGAAGAGTAATATCATAAAAGTTCCTATCTATGACAGATGTTACTAGACATGTTAATCTTTAATTGAATTTTTAAATTGAAATTATCCGATCCACCTTACATATGCAAAAAGAAACGGTCATTATGGACACCTTGGTTGAACTTTTGTGATATCACTATACACTCACCGGCCACTTTATTAGGCGTACATCCATCTCAGTAATGGTTGTTGACCCCCTTTTGCCTTCAGAAACTGCCTCAATATCTTCGTGGCATAGATTCCACAAGGGTTTGCAACGATGCTCAATTGGTTAACCAAGGGAGCCCAAAGAGTGCCAAGAAAATATTGCCCACACCATGAACACCACCACCACCACAAGCCTAACCGTTGCGATACAAGGCAGATGATCCATGCTTTCATGTTTGACGCCAAAATCTGCGACCCTACCATCCGAGATGTCGCAGTCAGAAAATCGAGACTCTATACAGACCAGGCAACGTTTTTCAATCTTCTACTGTCAATTTCCGATTAGAACTTGGGCAACTTGGAGCCTCAAGTTTCCCGTGTTCTTAGCTAAAGGAGTGGCACCCGGTGTGGCGTCCTTCTGCTGCTGTAGCCCATCTGCCTCATAGTTCGCCGTTTTCTGTGCGTTCAGAGATGCTCTTCTGCCTACCTTGGTTTAAACGTGGCTATTTGGAGTCACTGTTGCCTTTCTATCAGCTCGAAACCAGTCTTTCCCATTCTCTTTGACCTCTGGCATCAACAAGGCATTTCCCCCCACAGGACTGCCGCTCACTGGATGTTTTTTCTTTTTCGGACCTATTCTCTGTAAACCCTAGAGATGGTTGGGCGTGAAAAACCCGGAGATCAGCAGTTTCTGAAATACTCAGACCAGCCCCTTTTGGCACCAACAACCATGTACGTTCAAAGGCATTCAATCACCTTTCTTCCCATACTGATACTCGGTTTTTAACTGCAGGAGATTGTCTTGACCCTGTCTACATTTCCTAAATGCACTGAGTTGCCGCCATGTGATTGGCTGATTAGAAATTAAGTGTTAACGAGCAGTTGGACAGGTGTACCTAATAAAGTGGCCGGTGAGTGTACATTGTCTCTATAGGAGAGTTAAAGCTCTTTTCAAAAGATGTTATCCATGGTTATTTACCAGTTCATTCCTGTTCTTTTATCTTGATTAGATATATCATGAATTAAAAAAATTAAATAGTGAAGTGAAGAATAATAAACAAAAAAAAAATGTCTATTTAGTTGCAATTAATGAATCTTGATGTTCCTTATCCTAAAAAGCTCTTAAGCCATGGCTGTAAAAGTCATGTGATAAGAAAATAATGAAATGTTATTCAATATCTACCTACGTAGAAAAAATTATATACAAAGAGACAAGTAATGAGTGCATACAATGAGAAAATTAAAAACAATTAAAATTAAGGTAATATACCCAACCCACACTTAAAAACAAGAAACAACACAAAACCTACATATAGAGCATAAAAAGCATATAACAATTACAAAAAGGGTATATAACTAATACATCCATTTAGGCCATATGGTGTGGTCTCAATAGACTAAGTGAAAGAAATATAATAGGTGCACTCACCAGTCTTCTTTTCCTGCTTTACATAACAACGGGAATACACATCTCTCAGCCGATGGCTGTTTCCCGCTCTCCAAATGCTTTCTCAAGGCATGCATATCACTAGGATGTCTGTAGTGAGACAACCACTTTAAGTGTAAGTCCAGTTCATTTCAAGTTGTGCCAGAATCTTCTTCCAATTGCCCCCTCTAGTGTTCAGAATTAACAGGAAGTAATAGAAGCTTGATTTTGGTACACCCTTCTCCCTTCTGTATTATTTATATAAAGCAGAGGGGTATACAAGCGATTGAGCCCTGTAGTGGTCAAGTACCATAGAGGGAGTGAATGTAGAAGTATAAAAAAAAGCATAAAAATAATAAAACATGTTAAAAGTTGAAATAACTCCTCTTGTGCCATTTTACAAATAAAAAAGTTACACATAAATGATATAGCCGCGCCCAGAAAAGTTCCAATATACTAAAATATTATTATTCCCTTACGCTGAACACTGTAGAAGAAAAAAAATCCCATTTTACATCCTCTAAAAATTGGAATAAAATAGTACTAATAAAAACTAAACTCGGTCACAGACAATGGCGAAGAGTGAACGCTATAAAAAAGAAACCCACAAACAAGGTGCAAGTATTTTCTACAGCACCATTAAAAATGGCACCATTAAAAAGTACATCTTGTCCCACAGAAAAAAAAGCCTTTATATGTAGATGTAAAAATAAAAAAGTTATGGCTTTTGGAAGCCAGAGAGAAAAAAGAAGAGCCATATTATGACCATGAGGAGGGAAGGGGTTAATCAATGGTGAGAGGACAGGCAAATACAGCTTTTTTATTTTAATAGAGCAGCTAAATACTAAAAAAGAAAACAAGTGGGTTGGCAAAAACAGGAGGAGATAGAGGCCACATAACACATAAACTTTCATCCTCGATAACACACATAGTTACATAGTTTAATAGCTAGTACAGCTGAAAAAAGACTGACATCCATCCAGTAAAACCTATTAAATGAAAATAAAGTATTGAGAAACTAAATAACTGCTTTAGCTGTCTATCACTAGTGTGACTGAGAAACAGAGACAAAATAGAAGTGGATATATAAAGCAGAAGAAGGAAGAGGCCTTGCTTAGCCACTTGCCACCAACCCACAAACTACCTCCAATGGAAAGGATTTAGTAACAAATACTAAGGTGATGAGACCTAAGAGGTTTAACAGACGAGAAAACAATATTAAATCTTTAGTTATTCATTAAAGTAGGAAGTCCATTGCCTGAGATGACAGCAAGCACAAAAAATAAGCTCACTAACATGCCAAGCAGAAAACAGCCATAACAGGTGCAAATTAAAAATACAGGTCAAAGTATGAAGCTATCAGAAAAGGGCACAACTTAATTGACTGAGTGACCGGTTGAGGTTAAAAACAATTAAAGGGATATTCTCACTGTATTGATTATCTTTATACATGTAGGTAAAGCTAAATAAAGGCTATTACCAAATACATTGCTGATTTTTCTTCTCTTCAATGCTGGAGCAGGTCTTATCTCCCGCTTGCATAGACAAGCTTCTCTAGGTTCCTGGTAACCTCTCTGCTGTAGGCCTGCCCACAGCCTTACCAGGAAGTAAAAGCCTGAAGCTGGCTGTAGCTCTGTGAAACAACATGGTGAGAACACCTCTTTAAGCTCTTGATATACCTTAGTATATCAAGTCAGGAAATATGGGCAGGCAAACATAGGTTGTTAGAGGATTGAGCTGGGCTTGATCTCTTCCTCCTTTTGGAGACATCATGTCATGTTTCAAGTAGTGGAGAGTGGAATAAAATTGGGACTTTTGGCCATTTTAGAAGCTCGGAAAGTTTAAAAGAAAATTTGGAAGTTTATGTCTGGCAAGATGCAGAAGAAGTGTATTTGGGTAACTTAAAAAAAATCAATGGTCCATGCAAACCAGCTGTATTCATAATATTTTCACCAGAAGAAATACACTCTAGAAATCATGTCACCAAGTCACGACAGAAAGGAAAGGGACAAGAGATGTATGAACACATTACAGTTCAATATAAAAACATTTTGAAGAGCTCAAGAAGCTTTAAAAAATCTTCTGAACTGTGGAGTCCAATTCTTTATTAGAAATAGTCTCAGAAACTCCTTTTACTCTAATATTATTATGATGATAACAGTTCTCAGCATCATCCTACTAAATTGCCGCCTCTTCTGTTTGTTTGTTTTTTGCAACATGTATTGTATGGCAGAATTGTGGTCTGACACATATTAAGAAAAAACACAAATGAACAATAATATGGGGGTAACGAAAAAAACAAGATTAATTCAATAAAATCATTTTTATTTCTTTATTTTCGTTAGCCAAGTATCAATAGTATGGGTGTAACAAAAATAAAGAAATAAACATGATTTTATTGAATTAATATTTTTTTTCTTTACCCCCATATTATTGATCATTTTATATACAGATCGGTACAACTTCGTAGTCTTATCATTTGATTTCGGCCATGTACAGTTTTATTCCAGATTGCATTAGAAAACCCATAAGAGCGTTGCTCGCTCTCCCATTGGTCCAAATAACTGCGCCTCTTTTAAGTTAGCCAATCACAAACAGAGCTCGCTCTGCATTTCTTAGCCAAGCCCCCGCTAGCTCAACCAATCAGCTCTTTTCTGCATTTTTACTGTATTTTGAACTGTCCTGCCTTTGATTTTGATTGGTCAATATTTTCATGGGTTTTAAAATGGGTCCTGTCGTCCTATTCTGATTGGGGTCAATCTCCCCTAGGTTCGAATGGGCCCTGTCGCTCCTTTTCTGAAGGCTGGTTTATGCCGACCCATGGAAACTTAAAAAATTTTGAATTACTGTTTTTCCCCCAAATTCTCTATACCCTTTCCCTTTTATGTAGTGGCCGTTTCGCCGACAAAAATGGGGTTTTCATAGTTTGTAAGGCTAAAAAAAGACAAGTCGTCCTTTCTAGTTCAGCCGTTTTTTTTTTGGGGGGGGGGGGGGTGGGGGGGTTTTGGGGGTGGGTTTTTTTTGAACCTGTCACTTAACTTGTTTTATTATTACGCTCCCAAAAGCATCCAAACCCTTTTTTTAACTCCCGGTTATTAAATTCACCATGAAAGTCCCCTTGGCAGAGAATTCCATACTCACTGCCTTACGTAAAGAATCCCTTTCTATGTTTATGTAGAAACTTTCGTTCCTCAAGACGTAGAGGATGCCCCCTTGTTCTAGATACAGCCCTGTGTATAAATAACTCTTGGGAGAGATCTCTATATTGACCTTTGATGTATTTAAACATATTTATTATGTCCCCCGTAAGCCTTCTTTTATCGAATCTATAGAACCCTAATCTTGCCAATCTTTCTGTGTACTGTAGTCCACCCAGTCCTTTTATTATTTTTGTTGCCCGCCTTTGTACCTGTTCAAGCTCTACAATGTCTTTCCTGTGCACAGGTGCCCAAAACTGTACACAATATTCCATGTGTGGTCTAACCAGTGACTTGTATAATGGGAGAATAATATTCTCATCATGTGCATCTATGCCTCTTTTAATGCACCCCATGATCCTATTTGCTTTGGCTGCTGCTGCCTGACACTGGCTGCTACAATTAAGTTTACTGTCCACCAGGATTCCCAAGTCCTTCTCCATGTCACTTTTACCCAGTGTTTTTCCTTTTAACATGTAATCATGTAATGGATTTGTCTTCCCCATGTGCACAACCGTGCAATTATCAGTGATAAACCTCATCTGACATTTCCCTGCCCAGGCCTCCACCTGATCCAGCTCCCGTTGTAATAACAGATGATCCTCTATTGTGTTGAGTACTTTACAGAGCTTAGTATCGTCTGCAAAGATCATATTCTACTGTGTATTCCTGTGTAAGATCATTAATGAAAATGTTAAAGAGGATAGGGCCCAATACTGACCCTTGTGGTACTAGTAACTAGTAACAGCGATCCAGTCTGAGTATGTACCGTTAATTACTTACCCTTTGTTTTCTATCAGTGAGCCAGTTACTTACCCACTTGCACACATTTTCCCCCAGTCCAAGCATTCTCATTTTATTTACCAACCTTTTATGTGGGACCGTATCAAATGCTTTAGAAAAATCTAGATATATGACATCCAGTGCCTCACCCCGATCCAGTCTAGCACTGACTTCCTCATAGAAGCTGTTGAGATTAGTCTGACTGGTCCTATCCTTCATGAACCATGCTGGAACAGCGTTATACATTTATTTTCAGTGAGATAGTCCAGGATTAGCATCTCTGAGAAAACCTTCAAACATTTTACCTACAACAGAGGTTAAGCTTACTGGCTATAGTTTTCCTGGATCACTTTTTGACCCCTTTTTGAATATTGGCACCACATTTGCTATGCGCCAATCCTTTGGGACATACCCCGTTATTAGACAGTCCATGAATATTAAGAATAGGGGCCTATCTATGACATCACTTAACTCTCTTAGGACACGTGGGTGTATGCCATCTGGACCTGTTCGGGATTTAACTGATTTATGTTTATAGAAGGTTTCAGCTCTTTTTCAGATGATATTTTACACTTAATAAAAATTATTTTTTTAATCATACTCCATGCCGCAAGGCGCTGAGCGCCAAGATTTCATTGCCCCGATCTCTCCATAGACTACAATGGGACAAGTAGCTCGCACTCTGATTGGCCAGGATTGCCAAGCCCCCGCTAGCTCAACCAATCAGCTCTTTTCTGCCTTTTTACTGTATTTTGAACTGTCCCGCCTTTGATTTTGATTGGTCAATATTTCTCCATAGGTTAGAATGGTTCACTGTCGCTCCTATTCTGATTGGCTGGCTTCTGCCGACCAATGAGAATAGCTTACAGAATTTGAATTACTGGATTTCCCGGCAATTTGCAATATCCTAATTCCCAATGTAGCGCCGTTCTAGATTTTTGGAAAGTGATTTTATTAATGTATTTCTTTGAGTAGATTCAGCTCTTTTTCCGAGAATGTTTGACGCCTTTATAAAGGCGATTTGTTGATTCATACTCCGCACGGACATGTTTAATGATTTCTCGCTGTTTTCCAGCCTGTCTCGAATCGGAATACATGTTAGGCGCAGTCCCGCACTGCGCCTAAGTCCCGGACTGCGCCCCACACACTGGCGAGGCGTGGTGAACTTTTCCCCGCATGTATGATCGCACTACCTCGGGCGGCGAATCTTAGGCGCAGTCCCGCACTGCGCCTAAGTCCCGCACTGCGCCTCACACACTGGCGAGGCGGCGGCGGACTTTACATGGTATGTATGAGCGCGCCCCGGCGCCGACATAAATCAGGCGCAGATTTCGCCGGAAAACTGCCGGAAAGGTGCATCCCGACGTGGTGAGAATCATACATGTGGCCCTTAGACTTTAACATAGGTGCAGCCGTGTAGCAAAAATGGAAGAGCAGGAGGTGGGCAAACAAGGACAGCAGGGCCACAGAGCCTTAATCTGAGCTGACATCTGCAACCTTCCAGTGGGGGTAGACAGATTAGCAATCCAACAGTCCAGCAACAAAGTATTAGGGCATTGCCCTTTTACTGATTAGAGAACAAAGCTGCATTATAGAATGCCCGACGCAAGCGATCCAACATAAGAAATTGAGTATTAAAAGTAAAGGCAGGTAGCTACAATAACATCAGGGGTAAATGGCCCTCAAATGAACATCAAAGCAAAACTGGCTTAGCTGCCGAAAGCAACCAATCATAGCATAGATTTTATTTCCAAGAGCCTAATTTAATATATGCTTACATAGTGTGACATAACATGGCAACAATAACGCAAGAAAATGTAATGTGAGTGTTGGAATTTACAGTAATGGGGTTTGTTTTGACAGCATAACCAAACTTTTAGAATAAATTTAAAGAATTTTTTGGGTGAAACAAGTTGAAACTACTGGCTATTTAGGTCATGGAAAAAGTCCAAGCCGCAACAAGGACTTCGGAAGAGACAGTGAACAGAATTTAAGCAGTGTTTGAGGGTAGTCCTTGATAGTTAACCAGGCTGACTAGTCTGGAACTACTGTACATGTGCCACAAACCATTGTATGGTGTATCTTCCGAAAATGTCTGCATTGTAAGCCAAAATTAATGGGAAAAAATAAACCAACCCAAAAGGAGAAAAATTATAGTCAAAAATCTAACTGGAAAAGACTATAAAACTTAACTTTTACTAAATATATTAAAAGGAGTGACATAAACTCCTACAGACAATTTGAAACAAGTGAAAAACACTATCCCTATATACAATCCTATATGTGACGCTACCTAGCCAATATTGTGGGATAGTCATCCCGATAAGGACGGACCCACCAGGAACCTAAAGAGAAACAATCCCTATTTAAACCCTATACACAAGAAAATAATATAAACAAAATATCCTGTGCAATAGATCCCACAAAAGGCAAAGCAAATCACAAAGCTAAAACAATGAACCCCTCAACATCCAAAGACATACTATATACAACATACAAGGCTATAGTCCTAGTAAATATTTCCAACGCGTTTCATACCCCGATATATAGGGTCTCATCAGGGGCAGAAAGATTGACATAAGCCTTCAATACAATTCAACATAAGGGCTCCCATAAGCATTTAATGTAATTCAAAATGGGGGCTCTACAATATTCAATTTGCAGTTGACTAAACGGTAGCATGTAGTGAGTATAATGCTAATTGCAGAATATATACATTAAAGTGACAGTAAATAGTTTGTATAAGACAGTAAACATCTGACTCACCAGTTTAGGTTAAGGGACCCAAAGAAATCATCTCAAAACAAGGTCCTTACTGGCAGAGACTGTCACTTACTTAAAGTTTGGCTGAGAACTATCCTGATGTCAAAGTTTTTTGTTTTTTTTTGTTTTTTTTGTAATATATTTTTATTATTTTCAAAATACGTGGAAACAGGCATACAAATGCGATAATACAGGTTAAAATGTACGTGTCAACAAAGGATCGTTCACATCATGGCCAGTAGGACATTCGAGTATAAGTAAAAAAAAAAGAAAAAAAAAAACACAACCCCCTCAGCCGTCAAATAAAGTCAGAAGGTCAATTCGTATCCTGTTGACCTTATTTGTTGATGATTGTATATTGTCCAATCTCCGAAGGTTGGCTGTGAGGGACAACCAAGGGTGGGAAGAGGAGAGGGAAGTGGGGTTGCAACAAAACAATTAAGATTTCAGAAACAACAGCAAAACAAACATTTCCGCCAGAAACGTAACATTCGTAATGAATAAAAGGAGTAAGCATCGATTATGTGTATCTGATTCTTCATAAAAGTGGCCTAATTCCAGCTCTCCCCAGGTAATATGACCAAGCGCTCCCCTGTAGTCAGATTTTGAGAACCCCCAGAGAACCAGCCAGCTGTATCTCTAGATTCCACCTAGTGAGTTGAAAGGGGGTCACCAGCTCTCTAATTTCTTCCTTCTCTAGAAAGGCTTTTATAAAGGGTGTCCATTTTGTGAAAAACTTCTCAGTTTGAGATATTTTGTTCACTTCGGTCTCTAATCTGTCCATAAATAGATAGTGTTTTACCTGAGATAGAACTTCCTTTATAGTAGGTATCTTTGCAGCCAGTAGAATTATGTGTAACAAGTTTTGGTACTTTGTCCCCTCTGGCAAGTCATGGAATAACATAGCCTTAGGAGAAAGAGAGAGAGCAAATTTCTCCTGTGTTATTTCAGGGTCGAGACCAGAGAGTCCATAAGGACTGGGACTTTGGGCAAAACCACATGCTGTGGATCATATCGGTTTTAGGTTGATCACTTTTGGGGCAGGCCAGGATGCGATTGGGGGCTTGTGGGTGTGGGGGGATATTGAACCCGAAAATAGCTCGATGTATAAACTTAAAGTGTGATTTCCGCCATCGTTCATTTATTACCGCCCTGAGACAGGGTTCAGCCTCCCAAAACAGAATAAAATTTTCAGAGTTTGGGAAGCTCTCCCCCCAACGGGAAGAGTTCCGTCCCATAGCACATCTAGTTCTCTTAGTTTACTATAAATACCGAAAGGGAATGGTGACTTATACAGGGCCAAAAACCTTGTCAAACAGGTTAGGGGAAAGCTCCAAACCCAGGCAAAGGACTCTACTTCTCGGGAAAGTTAAACTTGGCCTATTTAAGAAGGTGAGGGGGCTTTTGGAATGTCCCTGAGCTCCTGAAAGGGTTTCATAAATTGACCCCTTTGTTTTGCTGTTTGGTCAGCAGTGCCCCAACATTAAAAAAACCCCTTTCTGCCTATAAAAAAGATGGGGTTTCCCCTTTCCCCTGGGGGAAACTCCGGGTGGCCTGTTAGAGAAGTGTTGCTAAAATGGTGGGAGTTTAAAGAGTTTCCCGGCAGGCCCCCCCAAAGTGGCTTAGTGCCCCTATGAGAAGCAAGACCTACTTTCTTCGGGATGTCCGAGTATTGTATGGAAAGGGAGACCCGTGAGGTCCAGGGTGTGCAGACATGTTCTAGTGATAGTTCGATAATGGATGTCTGTTTCACCAATGATACGTCCCTGAACAAGATGCCAAATTTTTCTTCGTATTTTGGGCAGTTTTAACCCTCCAGAGCTCCCGGCCTTTGGGTCCCCAAATAATCTGGAAAGTTGGACATTAGGATTTTAAATGTGGGGAATGCTTTGAAGGAATGGTATCGTCGAGGGGTTTATGGAGTTGGAAAGCTAACATGCATACAAGTGCCCTAGTAATAGCAAAAGGGGGGAAAACTTGCCCCCCTGTGGAGTTCTTGGTAACTTTCATAGGGGGGGGGGTATTTAGGTGGTGGGGGGATCTGGAAAAGTCTGCCTATATAAATTTCCCTAATACTTGATGGGGGTTTTTGTATTATCAGGGGAAAGGGTGTGGATTTGCAGCTGCGGGTTATTCATTGGAGGAGTTTCGCATTTGATTTTATTTTTCATTGATTTAAAAGAGCATTCTTGAAAAAGCGCAGTTGGGGTAAAAATGGGGGATGTCCCTTTCCGACGTTCTAAAAAAAAAAAACATCGTCTGCAAAGATCCCAATTTTAGCTCCTGCCTTTTGGACTGGGGATACCCGAAAGTGTTGGTTGACAGCAAAAATCGGGCTGGGGGTTTTCATGGCTATTAAAAAGTAGGGGAAGTGGGACCCTGTCTGGTTCCTGGGCGGGGGAAAGGTTGCGAAAGGAAATGGGATAAAATCCGTGCTTCGGGGGCTTGGTAAAGCGCTGACAAAAAGGCCCCTAAACGGACCGTACAACCCAACTTTGTCCAGGCCAATTTAAAACCTCCCCAATAAACGTATAAAAAGCTTTCTCGGTATCAACCCTTTAAGCAAAGCAGAGAAGCATGCTTCGGGGGTCTCTCCTATTATCCGGACAAAGGAACCTTCCTAATGTTTGTGACCGCCGACCCCCCTGAACAAAAACCCCCCGGGTGTGATCCAATTAGTTTAGGTAGTAAGGACCCAAAAAGGGCCCCGCATGATTTTCCCCCGTAGTTTTAAATTACATTTATAATAAAATAGGTCTGTGGACGGGGTTAAAGGGGGGGGGTCTTTCCCTTTCCCTTTGGGGTAAAAATTTTAATATGGGCAGTTTTCTTGTTTTGGGGGATAAAGACCCCGACAGGATAAATTTAAAATAGAGATGGAGGGGGGGGGGTACTTGTGTTTTTGAGTTTTAAAAAGAATTCAAGTGAATCCGTCTGGCCCTGGAGTTTATTTTTTTAAAGTTTTGATATCGCTGTTTCCAGTTTGCAGCTCCACCGGGGCACCTAATGTCCCACCCGTTTTTTCGAAAGGTCGGGAGGTAAATTTTTACTAAAACCATTTTTTGAGTGGTGCATTTAGGTTTTCATCTGAAATGGGTTTGGGTAGAGGATTGGTTTTCCCCACAATTCTTCTCCCTTTCTCTTAATAATTCCCCCCAAAATTTTTCAAACCCGGTACCCGGGCGCCGGGGGGGGACACTGGTAGCCTTGTAGTAACTTGCGGGCTTGTTGCCAAAGGGGAAAAAAATGCGCTTCAGACCGGGATTTTTTAAATTTGCCCCCTTTTTTCCCCCAGCCCTCATACTCTTTCCCTACCCGCTACCCAGATATTTTTATGTTTTTTTGGGGGGAATGCGCAAAGGGTGTTGTATGCTTCTTGAGGCTGTTGTAAAGGAATAAATTTTTTTCCCTTAACTTTTCTCTTATAGCTTGAAACATAGGAGATCAATTTCCCTCGTAAAACAACCTTGGTGTATCCAAAATAGCTGGGGTGAACCTGATGAA
The DNA here is from genome assembly GCA_025379985.1 of Phyllomedusa bahiana. Taxonomy (NCBI): domain Eukaryota; kingdom Metazoa; phylum Chordata; class Amphibia; order Anura; family Hylidae; genus Phyllomedusa; species Phyllomedusa bahiana. The sequence continues at coordinate 39,312 of JAODAL010023140.1, forward strand.
AATTTTTTATCGCTTGGAACTTACCCACCACCCTGCAGAGTTATCAAAAGCCCTCTCTTTTGTCGGGAAGGGGGAAACCCTCCGATATAGTCGTACCGTATTAAAGGGAGTCAAAAAAGGGTAAGAAACTGGTGGTGGTCAGAAGACATGTCCCCATTTAAGTCCTTATCTGGAAAGGACTTTGTAGGTAAACTTAAATCTTCCGGGCCCAGGAATGTTTGGGTGAGATTTAAATGGGGTATATCCCTCCCCCCGGGTTCAAAATAGCCATGTGTCGTTTCCCCCAATTTTTTCAATAGGAGGAGAGGAGCGCTTTTTCCTGTGGGGTTACTTTTACAGCGGGCCCCTTTTTTCTATCTTCTATTTGAGAAATAATGCATTAAAGTCCCCTCCCAAGACTTGATTCTGTCTGTCGTTGGGGATTTGTAAAGAAAGGTTTTGAAGAAAAAAGCCTATTGTTGGGGCCTTTTGAGTTGTAAATTTTATAAAAGTTCCTCCCCTTTGGAGTTAAACAGGGGGCCCCCCTTCCTTCCGTCATTGTGTGATGTATCCCCCGGCAATCACGTTTTTCCAATCAAGTCAACCCCCCGCCTTATTTTTTTTGCGGGGGAACCCAAATACCTCCCCTACCACAAGGTTGCATACCACAAATCATCATTGCAAATGATTTTCCCTGCAAGGGGGGTAACCCCCTTAAAATTTTCAGGTCCCTTAAGATCATGCTCGTTTGCCTGGGGAGCGTGGCCTTTAACGTTCCAGGTTATTATCTTCATAACCGAGGAAAAAGAGGGGTAGAATGCAGCCTCTAGCGGAATAACTAAAAATTTTAAAGTAACACCAACATTTTTACTGATGGTTAATTAACCAGGGGGCACTCTGGGGAGCAAAGGTACCAGTATTCCCCTTTAGAAAAAAATGCCAATGGACTTCATTTTTCCTCGAGAAAAGAAGGGGCTTCCCAGAAAATTTTGAAAGAAAGGAAAAAAATGTTATACCCGACAAAAACGGCAGATTGAAAGTATAACCCCTTTTAAAAAACCCACAAATAAAAGCTTTTAGACAGCCTAAAAAAGGCCATAAAGAGATATAACAAATCTAAAGGCCCCCTAGGCCTTATAAAGGACCCCGTCTCCTAGCTTGGATGCGGCTTTTCCCTTTTCTCTTTTTTGGGGGCAGGCTTGAGCGCGTGGGGTTCGTCATTGACTCGGAGTTCTCCTCATCCAGGGCAAGAAATTGGAAGGAGGCGAGGACCTCTCAGGGCCCGGGGGTGGACAAACTTGGGTGCGGCGCTTTGCCTATCAAGAAAGGGCATTGCTTCCCAAAGTGAGAGGAAAGTAGAGATATTGCCATTTTTATGAAAAATTTTTAAAATTGCCGGTACAAAAGGGCAAAATTCACTTGCTTATGAAACAAAGCGGAACGATGGGAGAGAACGCTTTACGTTTTTTAACGCCCCCTGCTGAGAAAACCTCAAAAATCGGACCTTCTGCCCTTAAAAATAAAACTCTTTAAACTTTGAAGGCCCTAAAGGGGTTCGACTTATCAGTGAAGCTAAGTATTTCACGAGATCTGGCGAGGCCTTCCCTTAATGCTCTGAAAAATCCACTTTTCCCCTGTGCCCTTTCTCCACTGCGTAGGTCTGGACCAAGCGTGTGCTCTTTTACTTTTTCAGGGGCTTTTAAATCCTAGCGCTTCTGGGAATTCTCGTTCCACATGCTACTAGGGTTTTTGCGGAATGCCTTGAGTGCCCAACACCCCCAGATTGTTCTCTGGAAACGGTTCTCCCAAAACCTCTTTTTTTGGTTTCTCTTGTCTCCTGTTCTTATCAGAAACTGTGAGGGGGGTTTTTTGGCTTCATCCTTTGCTTGTAGTTGTGCCCCATGGTTGTCTGGCGCTTTTTTGCCTTATATCAGATTGCCTGGTGAACTCTTTTCCACCCTGGCGGTAGAGAGGTCTGGATGTCACCAAAATTTTTCCTTTCACTTCAGTGGAGGGCCTTAAATTAGAGCCCTGGAAAATCCATTTGAGATTGTGACCTCCAGGCAGTCCGGTTGCAGAACCCCCCCCCCCCCCCCCTGCCCATAGGGGGAACTATCAGGGGCGGTGGGGTTTGGGGTGCCCAATCTAAAGAAGATTTATGTTTTGGAATATCTTGTTTCCCGGCTATCTTGAGGAGGGAAAAGGTGGGCTCTGTCCCTTTTCTTTTTTGCGGGGGGCCCTTTGAGGCCCCCTTTTGTATAAGAATTTTTCAGCACTGGTGCGTCACTATTCTGTGAGGGGAGGGGGTTGAGGATAAGTAAGTTTTTACCCTTTTTTGGTTTTTTTGATTCTGGGATCCCGGGGGCCCGAGAATTCCCCCTGATCCCTTAGGTTTTGTGCAGGTAAAACTTTTTTATGCAGCCCGAGAGGGGCCTTACTGAGGTGAGACGAGGCTCCCGGGTGTACTTTTTAGTTTTTTAAAATAGGCCCGATGTACACCCGGTTCCCCTGAGCAGGGGGAGGTCTCAGCAGAATAAAACTTGAATGTTGAGGAATTGATTATGTTAGTCCCCCGAGTTTTGGCACTGCCTCTCCAACATGGGGAGGGAGAGGAGTTTAGTGCATGTGAAACGCTGTCCGAAAAACACATAGATTTAATTGTCGATGAGGTGTTGCCAGAGAGTACGATAGCTGGGGGACGAGGGTTAAATGTTGTTGGTGTTCCCCCCCTGTAAAACTGCTGTGCTGGTGTGGAAGACTGGAGAGGGGAAACTGTGTTGTATGCTGTTACTTTGCTCCGTGTTGTCAGGAGACAGCCAGCTGGGGCAATGGGAGTGTGAACTGCTAAAAGCTGTGTCCCCCTCTGTAACTGGTGCGGCTGTTTATTGAAGGGGGGGGAGGGGGAGCCTGCCCTCTGCTGTAACTTTAGCTCAAGTGGTCAAGAAAAACAGGGTGTGGCACTGATGGGGTTAAAAGCTGAGTCTTCGGTAAACTGGTGTGGGTGTTTCGGAAAAGCCGCACGCAGGGGGAGGAGAGAGACCCAGCCTCGTGCTGTTGTTCAATCAAGTGTACCCGAGTAAGGGGCCATGGCCTGTGGAGTTAAAATGTTGAGACCTCGGGTAAACTGGTGCTGGTGCTTTTGAAAGTAGGGGGAGGAGGGGATCGTGCCCCCGTGTGCTTCCTGGTATGTAAAAGGGGTGGTGAGCTCCCCTGCGGGTTCCTGTTCTTGGAGTCCTGCTCCCCTTCCCCCCCCCCTATTCATGCGGAGTTCTCCCGGGGGTTCCCCTCCCCTTTTTCCCCCTGGTGCGCGCGCCCCCCATCAGGCTGCTGCTGCTCTCCCTTTTTTCCCCTTTCCCTTCCCCTTTAGCGCTTCAGGGTTTTTTTAGTGTGCTGGGTTGTCCGTGTCCGGTGATTTATTGGCCATTAAATCCTGCCATGTCGGAGCGCCCTGAGGACGTGTCACTCCAGGATGGCGCAGGAACCGGAAGAACCTGATGTCATAGTTTAACAGGTTGCCCAATAATATTCACATTATACCCGGACCGCTGGAAGCTTCAAGCAGAATCTGAATAAATCCCGCAACAAAAATCACTATATCCCGCAATCCTCCAAAAAGTCCCAAAAATCATACATGATACTCACATAATTTCATTGTTCGGGCTTGCAGAGTGGTCATAGAGCTAAACTGCAGTGAAGGCGGAGGTGCCCCCATTCGGCGCATTCTGGTCTGTCTGACCGCGCGCCCTTTTTGTTCGGCGTCTGACGTCTCCCGGGGCATGGCATTCTTTTTTGCAACCAGCCCCTATAGACGGTGAGACTAATTCCCTGCGCGAGAGGAAGGGGAAAATTACCCAAAACTTCAAAAAACTTTATCAAGTTTTCGTAGTGTAAATCAGGGTGGGCACCCCACATTTCCATTTTTAGTTGTAACTAATGAAACTATGCAAGTTGGATCAGAATGCCAAAATTTCTATGTTGGTGGCCCCCCAATCACCCGACTTAAAACAATTTTATCACTGAAAGGCAGAGATTATCCCAGGACGTGCTGGAACGTCTGGACAAAACCAGACTAGACATCTGTCCTGTCTTTAGACGTCGCTGCAGACATCGGAGTTTGCGGCGCCCGGCGCCGCTATTGCGCTAGGATCGGGGCTGTACTACACAGCAACGATTCCAGAGCATGTCCTGCATGCATCGGGCAGTGGAGGAAACCTCCGCGACCCCGTGCTTTAACCCTTTGATTGCGGCAGTGCGTTACCGCAGCGCAATCAAAGGGTTCCCCTGCTCTGTCGGGTGATCGGAACACCCGGTGACCCGACAGAGCTCAGGGACCGGCTGCACAGTCAGCTCTGGGGACCTATCGTGGCCCCAGAGCTGTCTGTTTATGATGCCAGTGATTAGGACGTACTGTGTGCTGTCCTAATCACTGCCTGTGTCAAACTGACACAGATTAGCATATATGAAAAAAAAATGTAAAAAAAAAAATTTAAAAATGCTAAACAGTTCTCCCTTCATGGGAGTAAAAAAAAGTACAAAAAAAACATAAAAAGTGTAAAAAATAAATAATAAAATAAAAATAAATATTTAATAAAAAATAATTGTACATAAATTACACACACAAAAAAACCTACACATATTTGGTATCCAAACGACTGTAATAACCTGTAGGATTAATCTAACAAGTTATTAAGTGTGAAATGTGAATGGTGTAAAAAAAAATGTAAAAAAACTAAATTTAAAAAAAAATAATAAAAAAAATACTGCAATTATTTATGTGTACTTAAACTATTCCCCCATAAAGTACAACTTGTCTCGAATAAAACGAGGCCTCATACAGCTGCGTCATTGAAAAAATAAAAAAGTTACAACTGTTGAAATGTGAGGAGGCAAAAACTAAAAAAAATTTCTGGTCATTAACTGCTTTTCAGGCGTTCGGCTTCAGGGGTTAAGAATGGGGACACATCTTACACTGCAGGATCTGAGTCCCTGGCGGCGTAGTGTGTTACTGATGGCAGCCTTTGTTACGTTGGTCCCAGCTCTCTTCAGGTCATTCACTAGATCCCCCCAGTGTGGTTCTGGGATTTTTGCTCATCATTTTGATCCCATTGGGTGAGATCTTGCATGGAGCCCCAGATCGAAGGAGACTATCAGTGGTCTTGTATGTCTTCCATTTTCCATTTTCTAATTATTACTCCCACAGTTGATTTCTTCAGACCAAGCTGCTTGCCTATTGCAGATTCAGGCTTCTCAGCCTAGTGTAGAGCTACAATTTTGTTTCTGGTGTCCTTCGACAGCTCTTTGGTCTTCACCATAGTGGAGTTTGGAGTGAGGCTGTTTGAGGTTGTGGACAGATGTCTTTTATACTGATAACAAGTTCAATCAGTTGCCATTACTACAGGTAATGAGTGGAAGACAGAGGAACCTCTATAAGAAAAAGTTACAGGTCTGTGAGACAAAAATCTTGCTTGTTTGTAGGTGATCAAATACTTATTTTTCACCATAATTTCCAAATAAATTATTTCCAAATCAGACAATGAGACTTTCTGAATTTGTTTTCTCATTTTGTCTCTCATTGTTAAGGTCTACCTATGATGTCATTTACAGGCCTCTCTCATCTTTTTAAGTGGGAGAACTTGCACAATTGGTGGCTGACTAAATACTTTTTTTCCCCCCACTGTATACAGAAAAATCAAAAGTTATAATTGTCAGACTTTGACAATATAAAAACACAATTTTTTACAAGCACATTTCTATTGTGTAAAAGTAATCAAACATAAAAAACTATGTAAAATTGACATCGTTGTAATTATACTAACCAACATTGTAAAGTTATCATGTCATGTATACCATGTGGCAAACGCTATAAAATTAAAACCCAAGAAACAATGGTGGAACTGCATTTTTTTTCCCATTCTCACAGCCCAATGCTAAAAAAACTGTGAAACACCTGTGGGCCCAAAGTGCACAATACACCCCTAGATGAGTTCCCTGAGGGACGTTGAATCCAAAAGGTGGTATTTTCAGGAAGGTTTCCCATGTACTGGTACTTCGGAGACTTTGTAAATGTGACACTGCATCCCCCAAAATCTGTGTTCCATAAGGCAAACAGTGCTCCCTCTCTTGTATGCCCTGTCATGCGCCCCAAAAGCAGTTTACACTCAAATATAGGGTAATGCCTAAGTTGGAAGATATTGTGTAATATATTTTGTGGTGCTTTTTCTACAGAATTTCCTTTGAAAATGAAACAATTTCAGCTAAAACTGCATATTATTGGAAAAAAATGTTTTTCATTTTCACAGCCTAATGCAACAAAACTTGTGAAACACCTATGGGATCAATATAATCACTACACCCCTGTATATATTCCTTTGGGGGTGTAGTTTCCCAAATTAGGTCTTAGGAGTGTTTATTAAATTTTAGCACCTCAGGGTGTCCGCAAACCTATAATGGCGCCTAAAGAAAATTCTAAAAACATCAGAATCAAGGGAGTCAATATTGAGTTGCATTTTCTTGCCAATATCTGCTGTGTTCCAGTAATTAATGGATTAAAATTGAATCTGCATAAAAAGTAAAAAAAAAAAAAAATTTCACCTCCACTTTCCTTTAATTTCTATAAAACACCTAAAGCTTTAATAAACTTTCTAGATGCTGTTTTAAATACTTTAAGTGGTGCAATTTCTAAGATGCAGTCATTCATGGGGGTGTCTAACATACAGGCCCCTCAATGTCATGTTAGAAATGGACTGGTCCCTAAAAAAATCTATGTTGCAAATTTTGTTGAAAATGTGAAAAATTACTGCTAAATTTTTAAGTCACCTACTGTTGTAAAAATTTATAAAAAAATTAAAAAACAGTGCCACTGTACAGTAAACATATGGTAGATGCTACTTATAAACTCTTTTGTGTGGTATATCTGTCTTATGTACAGAACTTTTTTTTATTTAAAAATGGCAAATTGTTCTGAATTTTCATGACATTTTGTTTTTTTTATAAATAAAATTATATGGGCCAAATTTTATTTCTAACTTAAAGCACAATGTGTCACGAGAAAACAATCTCTGAATCACATGAATGTGTTAAAATATCAAAAAGTTATTCCGACATAAAGTGACAAGTCAGAATGGGGCTCTGTTATGAAGGTCAAAACTGGCTGCAGTGACAAGGGGTTAATTTTTTCAAGGATGTTAGAAGGCATATTTAGCTACATTTTTATCACGTTTCAAATAACATTTTCAAAAATTTAAGTACTAGCTCAGTTCTGATGTGGCTTTTATTAGCCTGTATGTAATACTTCCGAATAAATTACCCCATTGTAAAAAAAAAAAAAACTGTACATCCCCAGGTATTAAAAACACCCTATAAGTGTTTCACAGAAATTAAAGCAAAGAAGAGGCGAAACATCAAATTTTTATTTTTTGGCGGATTTTTAATCTTAATCCATTTTTTACTGGAACACAGTAGATGTTAACAGAGAAACTACTCAATATTGATTTCCTTGATTCTGCCGTTTTAGTAAAAATCTCATATGTGGCACTAGTGTGATATTTGACTTAAGCACAGTCCTCAGAATAGGAGAAGCACCTACTGGATTTTTGGGTCTCATTTTCATTAGGATATTTTTAGTGTGGTAAAAATAAACACATTGCAAAATAAAATAAATAAATAAAACAAATTACAAATACCCAATATTTTGTATTTTGGGTATTTTGTAAGTTTGTTCTTATTTATGGTCACTGATTTACTTTTAATAGAAATAGGGAATCTGGTTTAGGAGTTTAGTTACGCAGGATCGTTCTTTTCAGGACGCTTTTCCTGCAAGGGATTTCTGTTAGGGCGATTTAGGTAGTGAGGAGTTAATAGGTTATATTGTCCTCTTTATTTTTGCCCGTATCCCTTTGCTCTATGTGAACATAGAATCTTTCTTTCTCCTAAGCGGATTACTATCAATGGTGACCAGCGATCGTCGTGGGAGGTGTGGTAAGCCCCTTATTTGGATTTGATCGTATTCTTTTGGAAATTGTTTTAATGTATTGTTTTAAAGTTAAATTTTATTGAAATATCTTTCCTGCAATGTGGTATGAATTTGTATTTCAATGAGGCTGTTTTTGAGTCTTTACCTTTCCTTTTTTGATTTTAAAAATAAACACATTTCATTATTCCTGATTATATACAGCTTTAGCTAAAAAAAAAAAATATTTTCACAATTAATATTGAATAAAGGACACTATAATTTATTATGTAACTTTACTATGCATTTTCTGCCACCAATATATGTTACAGAAGTCCCTGATAAGTATGAGCAGCAGTCTCTGTACAAGCGAATGCTAGATAGTGAACTCACTATATTCGTTTCCTAGCAACATCATTTGAAGGTGGAGTTCCAGTGAGGAAGATGCAATGGATATGCTTTAGCTAGTTTTAAAAGGCTGTATAGACATATAGAGGATGACATACAAAGGTCAAAACAAATTATCTTCTCCAGCTCTGTGTAATATGTCTGGTCAAAATGGAGACACTGCAAAATGTGATAGGATGTGACTTCACAGAACAGGAGGAGTAAGAGAAAGGAATCTTACATAACCTTTTACAAACAGTGGCCACAGGGTGGCAGCAAACACATTAAACATAATATGCTACAGATATAACATTAAATACCCATATAATAAATGGAACACAGCACACTCCATCTGAAATCCATAGGATTTCATTATTTTTACTGACATTGTGGAGTAATGTCCATTGAATGTTCCAACTAAGTTTTTAGAACCTGAAAGACACAAACAAAACACAACAGTAATATGGAATGGATGTACAAGAAAAGTCCAATGGCGAATCTGCCTAGTCCATAGAGCAGGCAACTGTTCTTGGACAGTCCAGTGGTTATATGACTAATTCAGTCAAAATTTCTTAGAGAATTCCTTAGGCATGACTTGTGATTCATTTTTCAATAGGTTGATCAAGACATTCTTGGATGTTGGCTTGCAGCTTTTAAAGCCTCTTCGGTAAAATGTCTGCTTTGTTGTTTAACCCTTTCATTGTAGATTGTAAGCCCACGCGGGCAGGGCCCTCACTCCCTCTGTGCCAGTCATAAGTCAGTCACTGTTATCATTGTACTTGTTTGATATATGTTATGTATGTACTGTAACTTCCCTTTTTGAATGTACAGCGCCCTGGAATCAAAGGCGCTTTAAAATAAATAATAATAATAATGTCCTATAATCGGGGTGGTGAAGAGGAGATGGCTAGAAATAATAAGAGGGTTCCTTACTGACTTCTCCGACTTGACCCTTGTGTTGGTGTGTACAAGCTTTAGCCAGTTCGAGAAGATTTCAAAGCAACGACAACCCAAACCTGGCCCCTCTCTGGACTTGGTGACAATGGTACTAACTTCAAGATGAATCTCGGATCATTGTCAGGATCTTGGAGACTGAAGACATCTTGAACAAAAGTTTCTTTACTGGTGTTCAGAAAGAACTCTGGACCTGTCAACTAAGAAGAACTTGTAAAGGCACTAACAGATGCTGTCCTGGTGGCACAATCTGCAGGATTGACGTGAGATGGAACATAGTGCCATTGTTTAGGTTTAGAGGACTTTCTAGTCCTTTCAATGCGCTTACTGACATAGACAAATTTTGACTGGTTATATATATAACTTAGAACAACCTTGCTATCTGTGTAAAACTGAATGTCCTCCACATGAATATCTAGCTCACGCTGTATAAAGTCTACACTCTGTACAGCTAGTACAGTTCCACAAAGTTGAAACCTAGGGATGGTATGCTCAGGCCTAGTAGCTAATTTGGCTTTCCCAAATAGAAATTCAACATGAGTTTTATTGTAAGAGTCAATTACCTTCAAGTAAATGACAAATGCTATGGCTTTAGTAGATGCATTTAAGAAGATGTGTATTTCCTGCCTTTGGCTTGTGGCAAGGGATGCTGGAGTGTAGCATCGTGGCAGGTGAATCCAATGTAAGGCATGTAGAGATTCTTTCCAAGGATCCCACTTTCACTGTTTGTTGGAAGGACGTGGCGCATGTCAGTCCTCATTAGACAGTCAGAGCTATCCTAACAGAAATTTGCCTTGTACAGTCAAGGGCAGTACAAATTCTAGTGGCTCATATAGGCTGTTTACTACTGAGAGAACCCCACGATTAGTAAATAACATCCTCTCTGTCTTTCAAACCACACATTCAAGCACTTACCTCTGTCTGCTGCCTCCAACTGAAAAATCTCTCTCGAATCCGCTCACTCGTTTATCCATGCCCTCGTGATCTCCCGCCTAGACTACTGCAACATCCTTCTCTGTGGCCTCCCATCTAGCACTCTTGCTCACCTCCAAACCATCCTAGACTCTGCCGTCTGTCTGAATCACCCCTCGGCTTGCTACTCCTCTGCCTCTCCCCTCTTCCATTCCCTACACTGGCTACCCATTGCACAGCAAATCCAGTTCAAGTTAGTAACCCTGACCTATAATCACTAGATACCTCCCCACACACAATCGCCGCTCTTCACATGACCTTCTTCTCTGTTCTCCTCTTATCAGCTCTTCACATAACCATCTCCAAGACTTCTCCTATGCTTCCCCCATACTCTGGAACTCACTGCTCCAACACATCAGACTCTCCTCCACTTTCACTAGCCTAAAAAGCAACCTGAAAACCCATATCTTCAGGATTGCTTATAACCAACAACAACCCCGCTGCCACTACTCCACTCTACAAACATGTCTGCCCTCACCTTCTGTCTCTTCCCACCCTCCTTGTCGACTGTAAGCCTTCACAGGCAGGGCCCTCTCTCCCTAGGTACCATATGTTAGACATTTATCATCACCATTGTACTTGACATATGTATGTAACCCCCCTCGAATGTACAGCACCTTGGAACTAAGGGAGATTTAAAATAAATAATAATAATAATCTGTACAATTAACTTAAAAACCATAGGAATCATGCAACATGTCCCACCTTTCAAACCAAGACTTCTCTGTACTGGTGGCTTGTCTAGGCCTATGTTCAAGTCTCTGAATTCTGTGGCATGATCGCTAGGTTGAAAGGCTGTCATGACATCAGCACTTTTGGAAGCAATTTTATGTAACCTCAGACAAGCTTTAGAAAACATAGATTGTGTCTTTTTAAGCAGATCTGCCGTGAGCAAGAATTTAAGCATGTTGTCCACATAGAAGTCTCTTTCAACGAAGTGTCGGGCATCCTTTCCAAACCCTGACTCACCATCAGAAGCAGTCCTCCATAGGCCATATGCAGCAAAAGCAGGTGAAGGACTGTTACCGAAGACGTGCATTTCCTTGCTGGTGTCATTGCCTCGGTGTCATAAAAACCTGAGGTAATTCCTGTGATATTGTCATACGATAAAACAATGGAATATTTGATCATTATCAGCAATAATGGCAACTGGCTCCTTTTTGAATCCCATTAAGCACTCCTACCAAAATGTTGGTCAGGTTTGGACCAGTGAGAAGAAAGTTATTTAGAGATCTGCTACAATGCTTGACACTTGAGTCATATACCACTCTGATCCGTTTAGGTTTTCATGGATTATATACTCCAAAAGAGGGAAGATACCAGCACTCTTGATGTTCCTTCACAGGTGGAGCTGGCTCTCCGAAGTATCCTATCCATGAAGGCTACAAAGTGATCTTTCATTTAAAGCTTGTTTCGTAATGTAAAGAAATTAATCTGGATAATGCCTGTTCTCGGTTGTTTGGAAGCCTAGTTCTTAGGCCGTGTTCACACGGCTTATTCCCGACGGATTTGTGCGCTCACAAATCCGTCGTGAATAAGGGGCGGGGCGGGACGGGGGCGGGGACGTACGCGCCATAAATAATGTGCATGTCACTTTCTCCCCCCGCGGCGGATTCGCCGAGCGGGGAGGAGCGACGGAATCCACTGTTCTCTATGAGAGCAGTGGATTACCGTAATTACTCCGACGGATTGGCGCCGTACTGCAGCGCAAATCCGGCGAGGAGTACGGCGCCAATCCGTGGCAAAATAAGCCGTGTGAACGAGGCCTTACAGTGCCAAGGGGCAAGGGTGAAAGAATTCATCTTTAAAGATTCCATTAGGGTCCCTTTCTTTAAGGACAGGAGCAGCCTGCCTTGTGATGAAGGATGTTGTGAGACATTTGTCTTTATAACAGAAACTGTTTCCTTTAAATCTCTACGTTTGTTTGTTGTGTTATCATACCTTAAGCATGATGATAAAAATGGTAGAGTAGGTTCTGCAAAATCTAAGCTGGGATCAGTCTTCTTCTGAGCTTGGTCATTGATGAATCTGTAAAAATTAGAAAAAGGGGGAAAAGACACATTGGGGCAGATTTATCAAACGCGTCTTACTTTTAGACAGTGTAAACTTAGACTAGACAGTCTTAAAATGCGCCAAATTTATCATAGTGTTGATAAATCTGAGGCAGGTTAGAACTGTCTAGTCTCTGTTTGTACCATCTTTAAGTTGGCTTACTTTTACACCAGAATTTGGTCGCACATACTGGCACATTTTCTTCTAGCATTTAAGCCACGCCCCGTTTGCGTGAAACAACACCTCTTTTACAAAGCCACGCCCCTTTGTCGGACGCTGAGCAGAAGTGCCTGAAACTGGCTAAAACACATAGTAAATGTGGAGAAAAGCTTGTTTTTGGTGAAAAGTTAGCCAGAATTCTGGCGCAACTGCCTTGATAAATCTGCCCCATTGTGTTCTCTCTTGTATCTGAAGCCTTGTTCTTCCAATTTTTTTTTAACATATCATGTAGAAATTTGGACACCACTGGACTGACACCATGAGCAGTGTCAAAGTAACTCAGTCCTGACAGACATAGGTCATTTTTAGAGATGGGCGAATTGATTCTAACGAAAGTGGATTTCGTTTAGAATTTCAGGAAGAAACTTCAATTCGTAACAAAGTACGAATTTGGGGTACTTCGGGTGAACGAAGTGTGCTTTTGATTGATAAAATGGCTGCTGCGCACATGGCGCTACTTGGGGCAAAGCACTCTGAAGAAGAAGGGCATAGCTGCATGCATGTGCAGAGATGAAGCCAATCAGAGTCGGCGGGATTCTGTGTACGTCACCGCACTATTTAAGTCCACTGGCGCGATGCCGGGAGCTCCATACTCTCACTCCTCTCACTGCCGCGGACTGATAGCTCTTACTGAAGAATTGATTTTTATATGCGATTCTTTAGGGGTGTCTTCAGCGAGTCTCAGAGACTGGTTCTCTTAATGTTCTATTATCTAATTTTTGGGGTATTGGATCTGAAATCCAGTGTGCGTCCACTGTCAGACTGCTTATACATTCATATCAAGTGGGAATTAAGCAGTCCTGTTGTATTCATTTAAAGAAACTGCGTTATTACAATACAAATACCACTTCATTTTTTGGGCTGCTCTATTTCTATTGCGCAATTTACATCCAGGGGTTTATTTAAGCGTTGGTTTTGTGGGGTGCTGACCCCAAGAAACCGTCTTTTTCAAACACCAAAACTATATAATTTTTCACTGTAGCCATAATTCACAAGCAAGGTTTATCTTCAAACTGTATCTCTTGTTGTGTGGCGTAGAAACACGCAATTGTAACACGACTACAAGCTACAATTTTGTGGGGCTCAATTCTTTGGCGCATTTACATCAGGAGTTAATTAAGCATTGTTTTGTGGTGTGCTTGACCCCAAGAAACCGTCTTTTTTCAACGCCCAAAATTTATAAATTTTTCCTGTAGCCTTAAATTCACAAGCAAGGTTAATTACACTGTAATCTCTGTTGTGTGGCGTAGGAAACACGGCAATTGTAACCGCTACAAAGCTACTTTTTTGTGGGGGCTCAATTCTTTGGCGCAAATTTACATCAGTGGGTTAATTAAGCGTTGTTTTGCTGGTGTGCTGACCCATGGAAACCGTCTTTTTTCAACGCCAAAATATAAAGTTTTCTGTAGCCTATTCACAAGCAAAGGTTATTAAATATACTGTATCTCTTGGGTTTTTGTGTGCGTAGAAAACACGCAATTGTAACACGCGACAAACCTAATATTTTTTGCGGTCAATTCTTATGGCGCAATTTAATACAGCGTTAAGTAAGGCGGTGTTTTGCTGGTGTGCATGACAAAAATAAATCCGCCTTTTTCAACGCCAATAATATATAAATTTTCCTGTAGCTAATTCACAAGCAAGGTTAATTACAACTGTATCTCTTGTTGTGTGGCGTAGAAAATACACGCAAATATGTAACACGCTACAAAGCTACTAATTTTGTGGGGCTCAATTCTTTGGCGCAATTTACATACAGGGAGGGGGGGTGGTTAATTAAAGCGTGTTTTGCTGGTGTGCTGCCCCAGACCGTACTTTTTTAAACGCCAAAATATATAAGTTGGGTGGGCTTTTCTGTAGCCTAATTCACAGAAGCAAAGGTTTATTACAACTGTATCTCTTGTTGGTGTGGCGTACGAAAACACGCAATTGTAACACGCTACAAATAGCTACTATCTTTGTGCAGGCTTAATTCTTTGGCGAAATTTACATCCCAGGGTTAATTATGCGTTGTTTTGCATGGGTGTGCTGACAAATATAAACCGCCTTTTTTTTTTCCCTTTCCCTATTTCTTAAACGACCAAATATATAAATTTTTACTGTAGCTAATTCAGCAAAGGGTAATTACAACTGTATCTCTTGTTGTGTGGCGTAGAAAATCACCCGCAATTGTAACACGCTACAAAGCTACTATTTTGTGGGTCAATTTCTTGGGCAATTTACATACAGCGGGTTAATTTAGCGTTGTTTTCGCTGGTGTGCTCGGTGAGGGGGGGGGGGGGGGGTGACCCAAGAAACCGTCTTTTTCACTTCGCCAAAATATATAAGTTTTTATGTAGCCTAATTCACAGCAAAAGGTTAATTACAACTGTATCTCTTGTGTGGTGTGGCATTAGAAAACACGCAATTGTAACATTGCTACAAAGCTTAATATTTTGTGCTGCTCAATTACTTTGGAGCAATTTTACATCCAGGGGTTAATTAAGCTGTTGTTTTGCTGGTGTGTGACAAAAATAAACCGTCTTTTTCAACGCCAAAATATATACTTTTTTACTGTAGCTAATTCACAGCAAGGTTAATTACAAACTGTATCTCTTGTTGTGTGCGTAGTAAAACACGCAATTGTAACCACCTACAAAGCTACTAGTTTGTGCGGCTCATTCTATGCGCAATTTACATTCCAGGGGTTAATTAGGCATTTTTTGTTGGTGTGTTGACAAAAATAAACCGTCTTTTCAACGCGCACAAAATAATACATTTTTCCTGTAGCCTAAATTCTCAAGCAAAGTTAAATACAACTGTATCTCTTGTTGTGTGGCGTAGAAAAAGCAATTGTAATAGGTACAAGCTACTATTTTGTGCAGCTCAATTCTATTGCGCAATTTACATCCAGGGGTTAATTAGGTTGTTTTGCTCGGTGTGAATGAACAAAATAATCGTCTTTTCAATCGCCAAAATATATAAATTTTTCTGTAGCCTAATTCCAAGCAAGTGTAATTTCAACTGTATCTATTGTTGATGTGGCGTAGAAAACCGCATTTGTAACACGCTACAAAGCTATATTTTGTGCGGATCAATTCTTTGGCGCAATTCATCCAGGGGTTAATTAAGCGTTGTTTTGATGGTGTCTGACCCCAGCAACCGTCTTTTCTAACGCCAAAATTATATACATTTTCCGTATCCTAATTCACAAGCAAGGTAATTACAACTGTATTCTTGTTTTTTGTGGAGTAGGAAAACACGCAATTGTAACACGCTACAGTACTATTTCTGTGCGGCTCAATTCTATTGCGCCAAATTTTACAGTCAGTGGTTAATTAGCGATGTTTTGTGGTGTGCTGACAAAAACATAAACCGTCTTTTTCAACGCAAAATATATAAATTTTCCTTAGCCTAATCATGTCCGAGGATAATTAAGCCTGTTTGTGCTTTACATTTAGTAAATCACACAGTGTTTTTAAACGGACACTTACAAGTAAATTTTTCCTGGCCATTTGTGGAGCGCATTTATATCCAAGGGTACCAAGCTTGTTACTGGGTTCATTTGGAGTCAAAAACAGGGTGTATATTTATCTATACAAGATATCATCTCAAACAGTGTCTGTAAATTTTAGAACAAACATGTATGTCAAGACCAGAGAGGTGGCAGGCTCTGCACCTGCGAGTGGCAGTGCAACAAAACATTCCTGGAACAGGCCAGGATCGCAGCACAGCAAGGGGACGTCGCACAGGGGTCACTCGGTGACGGCACAAACTGCCGCTGTATCTAGCGGGCCTGGTTGTTCAGCAACCCAAGGGTTCTTTGATTGGTTGACTAGGTCATACTCTTCTTCCCAGAATGACATCATGACAACCCCGCCAAGAGTCGGTGGGACCTCAGACACCAATTAGTTGGGCATGGCACGGGAGCGGGTCAGCGGCCCTAAACCTGTCCTCAGACGCTCCTTGTACCATCCGGTTCCTCAGCAGAGATCTACTATGTGGTCTGGGCCTCAGCGCCACTTTATAGCGAGGATGAACCAATTTGAGGGGGCGTTCAGCAGTACTTGCAGCGAGAAATGGGCCAATATCGCTGCTTCTTGCAGTAGGCCGGCAAAGTATAGGATGTGGAGAGTGGGCATGGGAGGTCATGTTGTGAGAGGGTCAGCCTCGGCATACCAAGACCGATGATGAGGACAGCAGTGACGATGAAATACAAAATAGATGATGATGTAGCGACCGCACTTGGGAGCGGGTGAGGCAAGGGCTTCTCATAGTCAGGAGAAGAGGCGTCAGCTTGCGCGTCAGGCAAGCAGCGCAAGCAGGCTAAGTGCGGTCTGTGTGGCACGTGGACGTCATGCAGGATAGCAGAGTGTGAGGTCGGGAGTCATGCGGCCACGAGGGTAAAAAAACCCGCTTCGCAGGTCCTCAAGTAAGTAGCGGCACAGGGGCTCGGAGGCAGCGGCGGCAGTAGGTCACTCAGTGGGAGCGTTGGCGGTAAAAATCCGATCCTCGGCGGGTGTGCAGTTCTTTGCTAAGACACTGGTGGAGCCGAATATGGGTATATGTAGAGATCTGTGGGCAGAAAGTGAAGCGTGGCCAGGGAGCTACGTTGGCCACGTGCCCAGCGTCAGCACATGCAGCGTCACCAATCGGTGCCTGGGAGAAAGTGGCTCAGATGTGGGGCTCCATCCTGCCGCTGCAGAGCATTAGCAGCAGCGCCCAGATGACTCGCATGCCATTGCAGCCAGTCAAGGCTCCACCACCTCTGCAGAAGGGAGATGTTATTTCTCTTTGACATCATCTCCCGGTCCAAGATGCTCCTGCTCCTCGCGACGCATGGCGCCAGCAGTCGGTCGGCGGGGGGAGTGCAAAGAGACAACAGGATGCGTCCAACCATCCTACGGTGCAGCCGCGGACCGTGCTCCTGCCCAATTGGTTGGTATTGCAGTCCCCTCCCTCTTCCAAATGTGGACTCTGCACCATTTCAGAGAAAACTAATGTGTTTGTGCCGAGCCGAGATGAGAGTTCCAAGCCGTAATTTCTTTCAAAATGCAGTACCAGCACTTCATATAATATGTTAGAACAGAAGGTGGGTCAGTCCTTGAGCTTATCATGTTTGCTTCCAAGGTGCACAGGCAGCGCGGATGTCGGAGATGTAACTACGGTCAGGGCCTGTACGTGTCCTTTATCGGCCAATGGGTGATGTGGCATTCCAGCCCAGGCACACTAAACAAACTTGCGACGGAGACGCGCTTTTCCTCCACGTTGTACAACTGCTGCACCTGCGCCACAAGGTCGCCATCCTCCTCCTACCACCACAAACCACCATATCAGCCTCACAAGTACTGCTCATCCATACCACATGTGTTGGGCACAGCGTGTCACGCAGTTTAACACCTGGCTATGGCCTCGGCGAAACGAATAGTCACACAGGAGAGGAGGGGGAGGTGGAAACTGCTCCGAGTCATGCTGCAAGAAATCGATGTGTGGCTTTTCCGCGCCAACTAGCAAATCGGGAATCGTGGTGACGGACAATGGCGAGGAACATGGTGTCCGCGCTGCACCGAGGAGGGATGGTCATGCGGCCGTGCATAGCGCACGTGTGTTCAATCTCGGTTGTGAAATAAGGTTCATGAAGTCTTCCACCGATCTTCAGAACATTCTGAAATGGCCGGAAAACTGCCCTTTCTGCATGCACTTTATCAATTCGTACAAAGCCAGGAAAAAACCACAACCACCAACCACCCCCCCAAAAACCCTCCACGGAGTTGCCAGCTCTGCAGAACGGCTCCCCAAACACACTCTGATATGCGATGTTTCTAACTGCTGGAACTTCCAGCTCTGCACATGTTGGACCGGACTGTATGGAACAGAGAAAAGGCCATTAATGATTTTTAGATGATCCAGGCAGCACTGAAGTACTCCCCTGTGTAACTTTGTATGTCAGCAGTGGCAAGCTCTTGCGTGACACCTGCGTTTGTTGAAGGCCATTGAGGAGGCGACGGGGGGGCGTTATTTGTCAGTCGCCAGGACTACGGATGAACTCAACGTCTTCCACTGCTTCATGTCTGGGAACAGATGCTGGAAAAATCTGTCTTGAGGCAGGGACTGGAGACGTGGCGACTTACTCTCGCGGCCACATGAGTCGGGGGGACTGAAATGGAGGAGGAGGAGGACATTGAGCAGAAGCATTTGTTGGTGAAATGAGTGGATTTTCTACCCAGGTGACAAGAGAAGGAGGAGCAGGAGCAGCTGGAGGAGGTTAGATGGAGATGAGGAAGAAGAGGCTGATTGACCCCAACGCACCGGGGCAGTATACAGTGGAAATGGAGGCAGGGTGCCCCTCGGACGTCAATTGTGCAGATGGCCCGCAGCATGCTTATTTGCCTGGCTAGTGGCAGCTGAATTAGTCAGGCATCGGCAGAGGGATGACTTCTGGCTCTCCACCCTATTGGACCCTCGCTACCGGTCCCAAATTGCGGAGCCTTTTTCCAGCCTATTGAGAGGGAGGACAAACTACAAATACGTAGGGAAAATCTCGTAGTCAGTTGGGCGTTGCCTTTGTGCGCTTCATCCTCTATGACAGGTCTGACAGGGGGTTCCTCAGCGCTCAGTACTTCGCCGCGGCTGCTGGGGAAGGTTGGGGGGGTAGGAGCAGTTAACCAGCAGGTAACCAGCTCCATCAGCAGCAACCTAAGTCTGGATTTCACTGATGAGGCTGCTTCCTTCACCCGCATAGTGAGGAGGTAGTCGCCAGCAGCAGGAAGACCTGGAGCAGTACCTGAAACCAACAGGTGGTGGCCTACTTGGACAGCTTCTGCCACCCCAGTTAGAAAGATCCGCTGGTCTATGGGCAGCCATACCGGATGTGTGCAGCAACTTTCCGTGGTTGCCGTGGAGAAGCTGTCATGCCCGGCCAGTTGTGTGGCATAAGAGCGGGTGAGGCATGTGCGGACGGGGGCCATCGGTTCCCTTGGATAAACCCTCTTGGGCATAGGGTTTTGTGGATCGGTCTGTACAGTGGGGGGGAGGGGTGGTGGGATCGGGGGTGGCGGGATCGGGCGGGGACGATGGGGGTGCGTGGGGGGGGGCGGCGGGTGGGTGGTGGCGGGGGGGGTGGGGGGGAGAGGAGGGGGGCGGGGGGGGGAGGGGCGGGTGGTGGCGCCTAGTTGAACTTCCTTAATTCGGTCACTCCCTCCCTTTGTTTCTTTTTTTTCTTTTGTTTTATTTCCAGCCATGGTTCGTGTCTCTGTTTCTCTTGTTTTTGTTTTTTTGTAAGATGAATAAGGCGTGGATCGAAGACAGGATTTCCACACACCAATGCCTTAGGCGTCAAGTGTGATATGGGTTCAAACTAACTGCCTCGCACTATTCTGATGCGCCACCAGCCACCTGATTGTATTTTTTCCAACTCATCTGCTGAAAGTTTCTCCATTGCCTACCACCATCTTACCAGGGACTGGTATTGCCACCTACCATCAAATCACTCTGTCATTGTGCACACTCTATACCTCATGCTTGCGCTGCTGTTGCTGCTTTCGGCTCACCTCCACTCTGTGTCATTTGGCCACTCTGACCTCATGCTGTTGATACATGCCGCCGTCAACTCTAAATCACTCTGTCATTGTGCCCTCTGTGGCCCTACTCCTTTTTTTGCACCTCCTTAATTTCATTGTGCACACTGTCTGACTCATGCTGCTGCTGTGGCTGCTGCCGTGTACTCCTACACTGTGTCATTGTGCCACTGTCTGAACCTACATGCTGCTGCTGTGGCTGCTGCGTGTCCTCCACACGTGTTCATTGTGCCACTGCCTGACCTAATGCATGCTGCCGCAATGACCATCACTCTCAGTCATGTGCCACTCTGTGGCTAATACTGTTTTGCACCTTCCAGAATGTCATTGTGCCACTGCCTGACCTCATGCTGATGCCGCCGTGGACCTCCGCTTCTCAGTCATTGTGCCACTCTGTGGCTTCTCCTGTTTTTGCCACCTCCCGTATGTCATTTGTGCCACTGCCTGACTCTCATACTGCTGCTGTTGTACTCCACGCACTGTGTGATTGTGCCACTCTGGTGGCCTAATACGTTTTGCAACTTCTGAATGTCATTTTCCTATGTGCACTGCCTGACCTCATGGCCCGGCTGACGCCGTGACCTCCGCTTCTCAGTCATTGTTCCACTCTGTGGCTTCCTCATGTTTTGCACCTACAGAATGCTCATTGTGCTCACCGGCTGACCTCATGCTGCTTGCCCCCGTGACCTCCGCTCTCAGTCATTGTGCCACTCTGTGGCTTTCCTCCTGTTTTTCCACCTACAGAATGTCCTTGTGCCACTGCTGACCTCATGCTGCTGCCGCCGTGACACTTCGCTCTCAGTATTGTGCCACTCTGTGGCTTCCTCCTGTTTTGCATACCTACAGAATGTCATTGTGCCACTGCCTGACCATCATGCTGCTGCCGACGTGACCTCCGCTATCGTCATTGTGCCCACTATGTGGCTTCCTACTGTTTGCCACCATACAGATGTCATTGTGCCACTGCCTGACCTCATACTGCTGCTGCCGTGCGGAGTCTCGCTCTCAGTCATTGTGCCATTCTGTGGCTTCCTCCTGTTTGGCACCTACAGATTGTCTTTGTGCACTGCCTGACCTCCTGCTGCTCTGTGGCTGCCGCCGTCACCTCCACTCACTCTTCACTAAATGTTGCCACTGAGCTCTCAGCTTGTTTTTTTCCAGCTTTTGTGGCATGACTTTATCAGGCTACATTTCCCGCTTCCACCGTTTTTTGGTCAGTTTGGCCCTCTGTAGTGCCCCAGGGAAATTTATGTGAAGCGAAATCTTAAAGCCGGCGGCAGTCTATCATGCGTGGTCATACTATAACACAAATTGTATGAAGACCAAACAAGCTCCCTGCTGCATATTTAAGCAAAGGCACAACATTCTACGCACCCTGCTGCTCTGTGCAGCCTGGAAATAGCTGCTTTTTAACGCAATTTGTGCGAAGTAATTCGGAGCGAAAGGAATGTTGTCTGGAGGATTCGGACAGAAGTGACCGAATCGAATTTTTGAGAAATTCGCCCATCTCTAGTCATTTTAGCTAAATCTAATTCCTTAAGTGGGTCACTCAGATCCTAGAGCTTGCGAGTATCCTTACTAGTAATCTGGAAGTCTCTTAAATAAGGCACTTTTTATAGCTTCAGAACTGTCAAAGGTCTGTTCAAGTCTCTTCTTCTAAGTGGCGTGCATGAACTTCTCTCAATGTCTTTACCATTCTGCAGATTCTGGTCCTAACCAGTTGACAAGCAAGTCAAGTACTTCTTTGACAGGTTAAGAACATTGATTACTGCTTCAAAAGTCACTTTTCAGGCACTTTAGTTTTCAACACAGTCATCAAACTTTTAGAGACTAATGTTTATCAGCTGCCTGGGTATTGTATAGCTGGCAAAGTCGGACATGTCTGGTCGCCCACTCTTAGTTGTTGGATTACATTGTGGTGTCTCTGGTGTATAAGGCTGATATAAGAGGATGACATAAAGAGGTTAAAACAACTTCTCTTCTACAGCTTTGTGTAACATGTCTGGTCAAAACGGAGATACAGCAGAAATGTGACCGGATATGACCTCAAAGAACAGGAGGAGTAACAGAAAGAAAAGGCATATGGGAATTACAACATTAATATCTTGCCTAAGATTTTATAAAAAAGGGCGGGGACGACAAGCGGATCGGAATTTAAAATATCAAATTTTACAAAAATTTTTTTTTCTAAAAAAATCTTTTTATTTTTCATATTGGGGAATTTTATTTCTTTTAAATTTTTCTATATACCGAGTTGTATAGTGAATTGTTTTTTGCGGGATGAGTTAACATTTTTATTGGTACCATTCTGGAGCTCATATCACCATTTGATTGCTTTTTAATCTGGATTTTGGGAGACAATAATATAGCAATTCTGGAAATCCGACCATGTTTTCTTGCACACAAAAAAAAAAAACGGCGAAGCGGTAAAGTTAGAATACCATCAGATTTCTGACGGTATTTTAACCTTGCTGTGGAGATATAACCTTAGGACAAAATACCGTAGAATTCTGATTCAGTATATGCACAGTAAATCCTGAGAATTTTGACTCAGTTTTCGTTCAAGTTTTAGGATTTGGTCTTTTAATGGTTTTGTGTCAGATAGGGTAGGGAGCTATCTATCTACACATTAGTTATCGCTCTCTTATATAATATAATATATATAATATATATATATAAAATATATTATATTATTATATTATTAGTACGTCTCACTTCGCCCGGGCCCCGCCATTTTGGGACCGGCTCGGGGGGGTTCTCGCTCAGGAAAATCGCCGTCTTTGGAAAAACGGTTGGCCAAATTTACTCCAATCCAAGGAAGCGTTTTAAAACGGGCCTCAACCATTTTTTTAAAATTAAAGGCCAACAAAAACAAACACTACAAACAAAACCCTCACCGTCTGCCACTAGCAAAACAATTTTACGTCCCTCTTAACCGGTGGTCTGGACCTACTGTCCAGTTTCCCACCAACATGTACGTCCCTGACACTCTGGGCTGCCCTCAGCCTCTGGGGGGCCAGAGCCTCTCCCCACTCCTTTTCTCCTAACCACTGCAGGTAGCAAACACGCTCCCCCCATCACCTTAGTAGGAGGCCCTTATAGCCCCACCGGGATTGCCCCAAAAAATGGCCTGGGAACCCCGGGGGCAGCCCCCCCCAAAGCATGACCCCCGGGGAAAAGGGAACCCCAAATAGCCCCTAGCAGCCATACAAAAAAATGTTGAGCGTTACGTTGACTATCGCCCTCGGGCATGGGAAATCGCCACATCGACAAATTTCATGGTCATGATCATTTCACCGATGACCCTAAAAATCTAGGGAGAGCAAAACACCTTCATTCTTACACCCAAAAAAAGGCTGGAGGCGAATTAAAATCCCAAAGTCAAATGGGTACGTGCTACATTAGGCAACACACTTTGGTTATAAAAAACCACAGAAAAAAATCACACACCATTCACTATCCCGCTTTTTACCACAGCATGACCCTTAAAACTGATTACCCCAAATTAAAAAAATGCCAGAAGGCCGTATGATTTTAACCCTCATTTACTTGAACTGGGCATTGAATATCCCCGTCCCTGGAACCAGCATGAGCCCCAAAACCCGCATACCCCAGATTAAAAAGGCCGGGAAAAAGGATCTTTACCACCTTTAGTTGAACTGGGCAATTTTAAATATATCTGTCCTGTACCGCAGTATGACCCTTAAACCCTTTGACCCCGGATTTAAAAATGCCGGGAAAAAAGTCTTTTTAACCACCATTTTTGTTGAACGGGCATTGACTATACCTGTCCTGGGGGACAGCAAAGAGCCCCCCAAACCGGATGACCCCCCAATTAAAAAGTGCCGGAAAAAGGAGTCTTTTAACCACCATTTTAGTTTACTGGACATAGACACCCTGTTCTGG